>JAVDBV010083586.1:0-10861 GCA_032619315.1 Piper longum | reverse complement strand
TTTAGTACCGTCTTACTTATTAAGATGTATTGATGATATGAGCACACACCACATGCATGCATCATATAGGGATGTTACTATTTTACATAGAAATGGGTTCCGATGTAGGCTTCGGAGTTCGAGCTCGCCGTAGATGTGCATATACGCTTGGAGTTTGGACCAGAGGTCCGTAGGACTCTCTCTCTCTCTGCTTGAGTCCTTGTGTGTAGATTTTGATCGTATTTTATACGTAGGACGGCATCGGCGGAGTTTTATCGGATCCCTCCGATGTCGGGTCATTTAGCCGTGTTTTATATGCAAGTTTAATAAAACTACAAGGTGAGATCCCTTGTTGGTTTTCGAACTTTAGCTCCAGAAATCTATTATACAAGCCTCATCTCTAAGCCTATTATATAAGTACGCACTGTTTTACGGATTTCACGAATAAGAGAATGAGTGGTACGGAGATATGTGTGGACCGTGGTAGTACTCGTTCAAACCATGAGGTAGTGCGGGTGTATGATGGTATTGCGTAATGCAGCGCATTTCCGGAATATGTGGCACTAACTTAATTCTTCCTTTTGGCATTTGAGTACAATGGCTGGTGATATGGAAGGTGTGAGGGCGTAAGCGCTGTATGTATGTATGATTATGTTTATGAGCCGTGCATGCGAGCCGGATTTGTTTAAGTATGTTTGCTTACTGCCCTGTGTGAGGCATTCTTAAAGTTTTAAATATTTTCGTGGGTAATGGAATACGCATTTGCCAGATTGTATTAGTTATTTTCGGACCAGTAACATTCGTTACTGACGGTTTTCTTATAATATATGTAGGTCTCACAAATCCTATATCGACATCGGCGGAAGGACAGATAAATCCTACACATACTTGAGCTTAACATAAGATTTTCTTTCTTGCATTTATTTATATTTGATGTATTTTGATGTTTATTTGACAATGTCTTCCATTGTCATGACACCAAGAGGGTTATTTCGATCTATTTTATGGATCGAGTCTCACTGACTAATAATATTAAACATGTCTCGACTCGATCGTAACATTTCTGATCCGGTTCTTAAGTGAACTGAAATTGGGGTGTTACAGGTAAACAACAATTCAACTCAATCAACACATGCACACGGGATACTGATAAATCACCAACACTAGTACCGCTACATCAAGTTAATACCTAGTACACTAGACACGACCGATACCGCTACCCCAACCACGGTATATCGAGTTTTTGGAATCCCACCAAACTCGACCAAGTAACCAAACCCGATGTCGACTCTGGCCTACTACGGAACCTAAATTCCAACCTTTATTCCAAACACAATGAACAAAGGAATACACAAGCAATCACACCCCTGATTACTTGCACGTTGTCGACATGTAAACCCCACAACGTTGGTCTCCTATCCAACAAGAAGACCCTGAGAATTAAGAGAAACCCCTCTCACATATAATCTTCACAACACAACCCCAAGTCTCACCCCTTGGATCGACTTGTTACATGCAATTCACTTAAATATTAGAAACGCTAAGGTTGCCGAACGAGTATTGTGTACCTCTATCCCTTGGATGACGACTGCTCCAAGCTAAGTGTAGAGTTCCAGGCCCTCGACTTGAAGGTCTGGTTACAGCAACTCCACCGCTTGCACTGGATCTCGGCAAGTGCTTCTCCACGCAGTACTTCCACACAATCTCCTACTCATTCTCTCCACAACTTGAGTTTTTGTCCTCAAAGTGCAGAAAACCAATTGCCGTTCCTCTTTCCCCGACGACGCCGACCGATATATATAGATATCTTCCCGTGTTTATTTTGAAGTCCCCAAGATACTCCTTAGATCTGATTCATCTTTATCTCTAATAATGTTGCCTTATCCAATTCGCCATTGGATAGAAGATCCTGAATTTTGCCATGATCCTTATCTTCAAGTCGGTTGCACCGCTGGCCTCAAGCTCCACCCATGGCTCGACCAACTCTGGCAACCAAACACAAGAGTTCCATCATCTCGGTACTGTGGCAATTTCCAACAAGAATGCCGGAACTCGAGTACCGCTATTCATCGGCACTCATCACCACATGGGATTGGCTACCACTCCAAATACCGGTATCCAGTTACCGATCATGCTCCAACATACCGCTATCAGGTACCGGTCACCACTCCTGCATACCGGTACTTGCTACCGATAGACTCTCCATCACGCACCATGTACTGAGATGGTGCTCGCTCGAACATGCTGACTGCTCCAAATACCGGTTCGCGCTAGTGCTGGCTCTTGGTACCGCTACCGATCACTGCACACGCTACCTGTACCTGCCGTAACCCAGTGCCGTTACATGTACCGATCATGCCGAGATCCGATACCGCTAGATGCTCGGTGCCGCTCGACATGTTCTCGGCACTTGTTATCGATCACGCCTGGTCCTCGGTCGGTACACCTGATCAGTCATGCACAACCCATGCTTGTGACGCCGAGCCGATAGTGCTCAGTCACCAGCACCTATCATGCGGCCTCTTGGTCCCGTCACGGCCCCATGCTTAGTACATATCACCAATGCATAGGCCGCATGGACTGCCGCTCCCGACAATCTTGTGCACTAGGTTCCACACCTGCAACTCAACACGGATTAGTGTGGTAAGTTTTTTTCACCATCGAGATGGCTCCAACTCTTAGACACGGGAACCCTAGTAACAACAATCAAATCCGAGTCTCGTCTCATCCTATGGACTAGACCTGTGACATTTCTCCCCCACCAATGAGACCCGATGTCCTCATCGGAGGGTTAAGTCCTCCCCTCTTGGTTCTGCTCCCACCATGCCACACGCCCCTCTCGAGTTCCTTGTTAGTTTCTCCACTCGGTCCCCCTTTCCACGTAATCAGACAGCTTGTTCATTTCTCCACCTCTTTCTCATACTGATGCCGATCAGTGGGTGAACTTCCCCTCAAACGAGCTCCGATCAGATCAACCAAATCCTCATGGAATGGTTCACAAAAACTAACTTGGAAAGTTAGATGAAGTATGTACCCTTCCATCTCAAAATCAACTCAGACTTTCCTTTGTAGCTTGGGCTTCAGCTTTACTACCTTGGTCAATGAATCAGCTCTACCCTCAGACATTACTTGCCTCTTCCCAAACAAACTCAGGTACAACTCTCCACTCTTCTCTACGACCCTATAGAGTAACCCCTTGTGGTGTAAGGGATTTATAACCCAAAGCTGAATAACGATGCTGATCAGTCAAAATCTGCACCGCACCAAAGAGTTCTAACCAACTTCCCCTACTAGCTGCGATGACCTTCCTTATATACTCTTCCCTGAGTAATGCATTTGTCCACTCAATCTGCTCCTCAGATTGAGATTCGTTAGTTGTAGACTCCCCTGCAACAAATTCTGCCACTGCCCCCTTATCCTCCGGGAACTCAAACACCCCTTCTGGTGAGACCAACCTTCCTAATCTCTTTGGTGTAGATCGATGTTACAGCAACTCGGCTTCTGACCATCCATCAACCTTGCCCTGTGATTCCTTCAATCAGTACTTCACAAAAACTCCACTATCAGTCCTCATACTTGACCGATAGCGCACTCGCATTATGAGCGCACACATCTGGTTTCCACCCCGATGTTCGTCCCCTTGGGTATCTTGGGACTTTTCCTCCTCTAGCTTTCGTAGTAGCCCACTGATAGGAAAATACGGCTGACACCTATCAGCATAGACCACCTCACGATTGTCTAACCAACACATTGGAACCGGCCCTCTACTGATTCCGTCAGCCCTTTCGTTGTCCTCTCAATCTATCCCCAAAACCTGCCCTAGTAGCAACTCCGGCCACCTTGCTTGTTTCAGAACTAACCTCCCTTGGGTCCTCAGGAAGGCATTAGTTACCTTGTCCTCCCTGATAAGGAACACCAACCCTGACAAGTAAGCTCCCAGCTGATCGAGATCTGGCAATCCCGATATTGGCTCAGATGACCTAGTAGTTTCCAGCAATTTGAAAACTACCCTGCATGGCCTCAACCACGCACCTGACTGCCCGTAGTGCAGCTTGTCAGTCACTGATGACTCCACATGGCTGACTCTATATGTGAGCTTCTTAGTGGCCTGCCATAAGAAACTTCCTCCTGTCATCTCTATCGGTTCCGGCCACTCGGCAATGGTCCGGCCCTCGGATTCCACTCACACCTGCCCATCATTGTGTCCTAGGAAATTCCCCTTCCTTAGGCTGATTCACACATCAACTGATGCCTTCTGAACTGATACACAACCTGCCTCTTCTGACCTTGGTGTTCCTATATATACTCCCTTGGCATTTCATCCAGCTGCACCCGGACATGCAAACACCTTGAGTTCAGGTCCCCCTTGGTGACGCTTCTAGCTTGACCAAGATATTACATAAATCAGCAATAACAGAAACATGGTACTGGTTCATAATGGTTACCTCATTCGATTCCTCTGAGATTAGAATAGGCGCACTCCCTGATGGCTGAACCTTCCCCAACTCCAACATCTCTACCCATGGCCGCAAGCCTGTGATGAAGTTAAATAACTTGTCCTCCTCAAACATATTCTTGATGTCTAGGAGACACGAGCTAAACTCCTTGACGTACTCCTGAACTGTGCCTGTCTGTCTCAATTTCTTCAGATGATCTCTTGCCACTCAAGTACTATAAGATGGCAAGAATTGTTACCGTAGCTCTCTCTTCAAGAACTCCCACCCAAGTTTCTATCCTGGGATGACCAGCATTCACGTCCTCTTTGGTGCGAGTTTGATACCACAGCTTGGCATCACTTGACATAAACATACTGGCCAGTGAAACTTGTCTTTCCTCGGGAACCTTCACAGCACTGAAATACTCCTGCATGTCCCAGATGAAGTTTTCTAGATCCTTGGCTGATCTGCTACCCTCAAACTTCTTTGGCTCTGGCACTTTAAGCCTTCCTGGAACTGAGTTATCACCATCTTCCACACGGTCAGCACCACCTAGCTGAGTCTGTGCTAGAAACCCTCACTTCAGCAATTCCACATCTGTTTGCAAGTTCTCATACGCATCCCTTAGATGTCCCCGAATCTAAGCCGTCTCTCTTGCATGATAGGATTCAGCAAATTGTGCTCCCACCTGATCACTCAAGTCTCTCATCCCTTCAGTTAGGGACTGCAGTTGGTCACAAATAGTTTGAGCATCACTATCGATCGGCCCACCTATCATCAACTCCAGCCTTGCAACTCTGTCCGTCAGAGCTTCTGCACGTGTATCCATTGCTGTTTGAACACCACAGTAGTGTGGAGACATTCCCCTTGAAAGCTGTGAATATGTTGCACAAACCTTCCTCCCGAATCACACTGCAGCCCAAACTCCAAATCTGTAGATCTGTGCTCGAACATAGGTTGAAACATAGCTTTGATACCTGCTGTCACGGGGCCTCCCTTAGGGTAGAATTTTTTGCCCTAAAAGACACCACGTGTGGCGTATTCCCCTCATAGAAATACCAGCCAACCTCAAGTATGTAACGAAAACTAGTCATTGTGATCCTGAAAATAGCAACACCAACACATATCACCACCGAACTGTTGGTCGTAACCGAACTGCCTAGTGGGGCCAACAGGCTATCGGCTACCGGTAAACAACAATTCAACTCAATCAACACACACATGCGATACTGATAAATCACCAACACGAGTACCGCTACACCAAGTTATTACCCAGCACACCCGACACCAATACCACTACCCGACCCACAGTATATCGAGTTCTCGGAATCCCACCGAACTCGACCAAGTAACCAAACTAGATGCCGACTCTGGCCTATTAAATAACCACGATTCCAACCTTTATTCCAAACACAACGAGCAAAGGAATGCATAAACGATCACACCCTTGACTACTTGCACGTGTTGGACATGCTAACCCCACAACATTGGTCTCCTCTCCAACAAGGAGACCGTGAGAATTAAGAGAAACCCCTCTCACATATAATCCTCATAACACAACCCCAAGTCTCACCCCTTGGATCGACTTGTCACTTGCAGTTCACTCAAATATGAAAAATACTAAGGTTGCCGAACGAGTATTGTGTACCTCAATCCCTTCGATGACGACTGCTCCAACCAATGTGTAGAGACACAAAGGTCTGGTTGCATCAACTCCACCTCCCGCACTAGATCTCGGCAAGTGCTTCTCCACACAACACTTCCACACAATCTACCAATCGTTCTCTCCACAACATGAGTTTCTCTCGTCAAAGTGTAGAAAACCAATTGTCGTCCCTCTTTCCCTGGAGACACCAACATATATATGTACATATCTGCCTGTGTTTATCTTGAAGTCCCCAAGATACTTCTTAGATCAAATTCATTTTTATCTCTAATGATGTTGCCTTATCCAATTCGCCATTGGATAGAAGATACCAAATCTTGCCATGATCGTTATCTTCAAGTCGGCTGCACCACTGGCGTCAAGCTCCACTAATGGCTCGGCCAACTCCAGCAATCGAACACAAGAGTTTCATCCTCCCAGCGCAATGGCAATTTTCGACCAAAATGCCAGAACTCGAGTATCGCTACTCATCCGCACTCGGCACCGCACGGGACTGGGTACCGCTCCAAATACCGGTATCCCGATCACGCTCCAACATACCGCTATCGGGTACCGGTGACAACTCCTGCATACCAATACTTGCTACCGATAGATGCTCCATCACGCACCATGTACCGGGACCGTGCTCGCTCGAACATGCTGACATCTCCAAATACTGGTACGCGTTAGCGCTGGCTCTCGGTACCGCTACCGATCACCTAACACACTACCTGTACCTACCACAACCCAGTGCCGCTACACGCACTGATCATGCCGACACGCGGTACCACTAGATGCTCGGTACTACTCGACATGCACTCGGCACTGGAGAACGATCATGCCTGGTCCTTGCTCAGTACACCTGATCGGTCATGCACGACCCATGCTTATGACGCCTAACCGATAGTGCTCGGTCACCAGCACCCGATTACCACTGCATCATAAACCAGCACCTATCATGAAGTCCCTTGGTCCCATCACGGCCCCATGCTCGTTACACATCACCAATGCATAGGCTGCATGGATTGCCGCTCCCGACAGTCTCATGCACCAGGTTCCACACCTGCAATTCACACGAATTAGTGTGGTAAGTTATTTTCACCATCGAGATGGCGCTAACCACCCCTCTTGGACATGGGAACCCTATGAACAACCACCAAATCCTAGTCCCTTCTCGTCCTCTTGACTAGACCTATGACAACAATCATCATTAAGTGCATCTTCAGGATCAGTTCATGTTACTACAATTAGAAGAGTTTTATGCTACCAATAGGCTAGGGTATTTCTTGGCCATCTCTTGTTCAGTATAGCTTTTCTGTCAATCCTGAGCTGCCTTAAGCCTTTGCTGAATAAGTTACACTTTTTCAGCTGCTTCTCTCACAATCTTTGGCTATACTATGACTGCCTCGGTAGACTCCAACTAGCACGATGGAGATCTGCAGGGCCTACCGTATAAGGCTTCAAACGGTACCATTCTTATACGGGCTTGATAAGAGTTATTGTAGGTGAATTCAGCCCAAGCCTAAGTGTTTCTCCCAATCTCCTCCCTAGTCAAGGATGCAAGCTCTCAACAAATCCTCCAAAGTTTGAATGGTCCTCTCACTCTGACCATCAGTTTGGGGATGATATGTTGTACTTAGCTTGATTTGGATCCCCATAGCTTTTTGGAAAGCTTCCCGGAAATGCGAAGTGAATAGGGGATCTCTGTCAGAGACTATCTCATTTGGAATTCCATGTAGCTTGACAATGTTATTGACATACAATTCTTCCATATTGATTTTGTTGGGATAAAGTGAGCTCCCTTAGTCTGACGGTCCACAACCACCCATATAGAGTCATGTCTTTTCAGAGTCCTTGGGAGTTTAGTAATAAAATCACATATGACACACTTCCATTTCCAAGTAGGTATCGCTAAAGATTGTAATAATCTTGTTGAGCTTTGACCGGTGGCACGTCTGACACTTAGAAACATAATCCACCACATCTCTCTTCGTCTTGATCCACCAGTAGGTTTATTTTAATTCCCAGTAAGTCTTTGTAACACCGGGTGTATTGAGAACTTTGAGCGATGAGCCTCATCCAGGATATTCCACCTCAGTTTATCATCATTTGGTGCACATAACCTCCTAAATCTAATTACACTGTTGGAATCTGCTACCATGTCAAGTGTTTTGTCCAACAATTCATTCAGCTTCTCATCCTCCATTTGTGATAGCTTAACTTGGTTAACCAATTCATTAGAGATAACCAGGTTTGCCAGTAAGCTTGTTAGTCGTTCGACCGGGTTAATAGCCACCACTTCAGCTGACAAAGTCTAGAAAGCTGTTGACCCTTGTCCACCTTGCCCTTCCGACTCAGAGCATCAGCTACAACGTTCGTTTTCCCAAGATGGTATAGAAGTTGGAAGTCATAGTCCTTCAAATATTCTATCCGCCACCACTGTCGAAGAATAAGATCATTTTGTGTGAAGATATACTTCAAACACTAGTGATCAGCGAACACTTCAAATTGGACTCCATAGAAGTAATGTCTCCAAATCTTCAATGCACAAACCACTGCTTCCAGTTCAAGTCATGGGTCGCATAGTTTTGTTCGTGCATCTTCAATTGGCCAGAGGCATAAGCCAGCACCTTACCATTTTGCATAATTATGCATCCTAACCTACCAGAGATGCATTGTAACGACCCAGCCCAAAGTGCAATATAATAGGCCTAAGTCATTTCTTTAAAATGGTTAATCGAAGTTAAAGATCTATAGTCCATTCCCACTTATAAACAGGATCTTAGCCCGGCAGGTATTAGATGTGGAACTAAATTGAGGGATCTCACAATCCACCCACCTTAGGAAATTTTGTCTTCGAAATTCCTACACTTGGCCCATTACTAGCCCCAGCCCACGACCTTTGGTCCGTGATTGATAGCCTAGCCAACGTCCGCACACTTGGCCTGTTACTAACCCCTGCCCATGACCTTTTTGGTCTGTGACCGGTAGCCTAGCTAACATCCATAGGCCAGCCCACCATCTAATACAGAACCAAGGTTGGCTTTGATACCATTTGTAATAACCCGGCCCAAAGTACAACGTAATGGGCCTAGTGGAGGAATTTCTGGGATAAAATTTCCTAAGGTGGGTGGATTGTGAGATCCCTCAATGTAGTCCCACATCTAATACCTATCGAGCTAAGAATTCCAGCCATGCTGGTAGTCAAAACCGGTCTGCAAGACACTAGCAGTAGAACTACCAAAGGAACATAGATGGTAACCTCAAAAGGAAGTCTGAGGAGAGTCAGCCTGGACGATGTAAAAATTGCAGCAAGATGCATTCAGGGCTATGCAACGAGCCCAGCCAGTGATACAACTGTGGAAGGATGGGACATATGCAAAAAGAGTGTCATCAGCCCCCAAAGCAACAACAGGAGCAGCCTGAGAAAGGGATTCGCTACTCAACACCGGCACAACCGGTGGACAAAGGGAAGGCGAAACTTTGTGCGGTCGAAATGGAGGGCACTGAGGAGGATGACCACACTGTTCGAGATAAAATTTTGATTCAAAGTGTTATTGTGAATGTCTTATTTAATTCGGGGTGTACACATTCATTCTTTTTGTAAGAACCGTGAAAATAAATAAATAAATAAATAAGTTTATTTATTTTTGTAAGACTCGAACCAAAACATAGTGAAATATTATTTTCGATCGATATGGTCGGTTATCAAGTAGACCGGACAAGGTTCAACGTAAAGCAAACTCTAGCCTTAGATAAGACGAAGACTAAAGGCCAAACTCTGGCATTAGGAAAGACGAACCCAACCTAGGAAATACCTATACATGAGTAGATGTGAGAGTTTAATAAAGGAACTTGTTGAACCTAGGGAATACCTATACATGAATAGATGTGAGAATTTAATTGAGGGACTCGTTGAACCTAGGAAATACCTATACATGAATAGATGTGTAAATTTAATTGAGGAACACATTAAAGCATATATATATATAGGAGGAGGGGGTCATGGAATAGGAGGGGAGAGAAAAAGGAAAAGGAAGAGAAAATTTTCCCATAGCAGTCCACTCCTTCTTGCCTCCTCTCCGGTGCCTTTCCATTGTGGTGTAAGTATTCTGTACCTCTTCTTAGTTCTTTTCCATTAGAACTCTTACATGCATGGTTGCAACGCATAAATTCATTGGAAACACCTTGTTGAGTTACTAGATCACTAGTACCTTATGTATGGGGTTCTTGTCGGCTTTTTGTTATAATTTACAATAGTTCAAGAGACCATATCTTTGTTAGCCGCACAGTCCATAATTAAATATCAGACATGTCAGAATGAAACTGACAGTCCATAATCAAATATCAAACATATCAGAATGGAATTGACAGTCTATAATCAAATATAGGGCATGTCAAAATGGAACTGACAGTCCATAATCAAATATCGGACATGTCAAAATAGAACTGACAGTCTATAATCAAATATCGGACATGTCAAAATGGAACCGACCGTTTATAATCAAATATCGAACATGTTAAAATGAACCTGACAGCCAATAGAGTGGTACGGTGGAATGGACCCATCGGCCAATAGGGGGTACGATGGAATGGACCCATCGGCTCAACCTAAAACAGTGGTACGGTCGAATGGACTCATCGGCTCAACCTAATACAGTGGTACGGTGGAATGGACCCATAGACCAATAAGGGGTACGGTGGAATGGACCCATCGGCTCAACCAAATACAAAGGTACGGTGGAATGGACCCATCGGCCAATAGGGGGTACGGTGGAATGGACCCATCGGCCAATAGGGG
>JAVDBV010083584.1:0-12626 GCA_032619315.1 Piper longum | reverse complement strand
CTGTAAAAGAGTTATTATTCTTTGCATTTCATGTTGAATTTTATCATGTTTCGAGTTATTTTTACTTTAGTTTTATTAGTTTAAGAGTCTATTATTTATTATTAATAATGTGAGAAATCATTGTGATTTTGGTGTAAAGAGTGTTAATTAATGTTTTTTTATTAAGGTACAAGAGTTAGAAAACGATCCGGAACAAATTTGAAGAGAAATCAGGCAAAAAAGTGAATTCCGGAAGGACGACACTGTAGCGATCCGGGTATTGTTGCATGGTGGGGCCTATTTGAAATATTTGGCTTGATCATTTATAAACTGAAATAGGGTTTTATAGAGGAGAACAACAAAAAGAGACGGCAGAAAGCGACGACTCAAAAAACAGGGAGCAACGACGAAGGAATTGGATCAGAAGATGAATTAGCTTTCTCCAAAAGAGTTTTTCTTTATTTTGATTTTTTTTTTGTAATTAATGATGTCTTTCTTATCACATATGAATTTCTTGAGTTTATTTGAATATTTTATGGAGTAAATTCTTTTCTAGGATTTTCAATGAAACTTAGTGCATGGATTAATAAAGGTTATTAATTTTAATTTATGTGATTGTGTTTTTGGATCATCTATTTTATTCTATTCGTTAATGCTATCATTAGATTGACCACCTATTGAATGATTTAGAGATTTAATCTTGTCTAGAAATAGAAAGATTAGATTTGTCATTGAATAAAATAGTCTTTGTTCATCTATTTTGGGTGATTTACATATGAGATAGAGATATACTCATATGTCTTGGGTAGCTATTAAGGGCAGAACTTAATGTATCATTTTGCATACGCAATTTCATAGAGATATAGAAATTGGGTGCGAATGATAAGTTTATGGTGAATCTAAGAGATGTCATAAATAATTAATTCCCGTAGTTAATTATTCGAATCTACAATTCATAGGTAAAAATTATAACTTTAATCATATAGATCACTAAGTGAAATTGAAAATCCTAGGTTTGTCATCTTGAAATCAATTTATCATTTAAATATTGCAGTTTTAGATTAATTTAGTCGTAATTCGCAATTTAATCACTCTTTGAATTTGTTTTCATTTAAGTATAATTAATTAAATTAGTTTTGGTAATTGAGAATTTCTCTAACTAATTCCTTGTGGGACGATACTTTCTTATCACTTTTATTACTTGATTCGACACGTGCACTTAGTGTTATAATTTTCACATCACTGCCCTATAAGGATCCGAACCCAAAAATTATTTAATTTTTATTTTAAAATTTGATTTTATATGTATTTTAATATATTTGTATATATGAAATATCTTTTAGAATACTTTATAATTTATTATAAGAAAAATTATCATATATATTTAAAATTTAGTGCATTTTTATGTAAATGTAATATATTTACTAACTGTTCAGATTCAGTTTAGGTCTAGTTTTTTAAACCGAGTCCATATCGGGTCTATGTCTAATTCAAAAGAAAATACTTATGTATAAATTTGGGTTTGGATTTGGATTTTTAATATCGGGTATGGATTGGGTCTTGCAAAACCAAGACAGAGCCAACTCGTTGGCAAACGAGTCCTTAAAGAATTGTTATTTTCCATTATTCTACCAAAAGCCGAATTTAATGGGAGCAACGATTTTGCTACTTGTCCAACCTCACACAATGTTTAGGGTTATGAATTTGAGCAAAATATGAGGCTTGATCGATCTGTGTATGCATGTGATTTCTGAGTAAACAATGTCCATCGAACAAAATGGGCTCTGATACCAACTATCATTGGGTCGATTCTAGGGTGGTAAAATTTTTCACCCTAAATCATCACCTATGCTGCATATTCTCACCCCCAAGAACATTTAGCCTTCTATAAGTTACACAGCTCGGGCACTAAACTCCCCGAAGCAAATCTGGATTCCTCTTGCTAAACTATGAATTTTCCTGGCCAGCGAGTACATAGCCTTGATCTTACTAGTACTAATCCTCGATTTCAGCCCTAATTGATCTAGTACCTTCGTAGAAACAAAACTATAAGTTGCCCCTACCCACCAATACTGAAACCTTTCTTCCATTCAAAGTCACCGGAATATACATCAACTTTAAACCTCCTTATTTAGGCTTCTCAACTCTTAGAGCTCAAATCACCTTTAAGGTAGTTGTCTGAGCTGGCTCATCTGAGTCTGAATGCTTCTCAGCCTATATGGCACTCACCTTCTCCTTTGGATTGGTTGGACACTACTTGATCTGATGAGGACGTCCAAAGAAAAAGCACCCCTACTTTGGCCTCCTATCGCCCTCCTTGGATTTGTCCTACTTGGCCTTAGGAAAAGCTCTCTTATTTTTCCTTGTTCCTGACTTAGATGACTGATTCTTGTCACCCTTAGCCGACTCCTTGTTCCTTTGAAGTTCGGCCATATCCACCATGACTATTTGTTCCTTAAGTCTACTAAGGCATCAGCCACAATCAAAGTCGCCTATAAATCCTGTACCTTTTACTCCTTCAACTTCATCTGTGTCAAGGGTTGCAGTCCAAACATAAAGTTGTAGAGCTTATCATTTTTGATATGTCTTTAATATCCAAAACACATGAGCTGAATTGTGTAACGTATTCTCTTACTATTCCAGTTTGTTTAAGCTTCTTCAATACATCTCCTGTCTTCCATGTGGTATTGGTCGACAAGTACTGATCCCTAAATTCTCTCCAAATGGCTTTCCAAGTCTCGATCTTAGGATGTCCCACATTCTTATCATCCTTGGTGCGTGTCTCATCCCTTAAATACGAGTGATATAATTTTCTTCTTCTTTTTCTCATAAGTTTATAATTCTATATGAAGATATATGATAACTCTGTAAAAGAGTGATTATTCTTTGCATTTTATATCGAGTTTTTATCATGTTTTGAGTGATTTTTATTTCAATTTTATTAGTTTAAAAGTTTATTAGATATTATTAATAAAGTGTGAAATTATTGTTATTTTGGTAAAAAAATGCTAATTGATGTTATTCTATCAAGGTATAAGAGTTACAAGTCGATCCGGAATTCATTAAGTGCAAAATTATAAACAATCCTACTGGTACTAGGAATGCCAATATTTGGAGTGAGTAATTTACTGGAAGCACCGAGGGAATGCTTTGGGTGATCACAATGTGCTGAAGGAGGGATTTGCTAATATGTCAATAAGGATTAAGAAGATTTGGATAAGGATTTGAATCTTATCTTTAGCCGAACGTCGGGAGGTTTGGATTGCAACTAACTCTAAAAGATAAGGCCTGAACGTGATTAGAGATAAGCATGCTTTATCATTAAAGATGAGAATTGGGCGTCTTTGGTGATAAGGATGTTTAATGGGTAGATAAGGATGCTGACGCTGAAACTTTAGAGTTGTATATAAACACATAGAAATTCTATATAAGGGGACATCCTCTAGTCTAAAAAATAGAGGAAAAAAAAGAAAAAAAAAGAAGAACCATATTGGACGGCTAATAGATGACACGAAAGATGAAAGAATGAAGACAAAGAAGTTGAATTAAAAGAATACGACGCTTTCGCCAAAAGAGTTTTTCTTTATTTTAATTTAGTTTCTTTGTAATTAAATTATGTTTTTCATATCATATATGAATTTCTTGAGTTTTATCGAATATTTCATAGAGTAAATTCTTTTTTAGAATTTTCAATGAAACCCAGTGCATGACTTAATAAATGTTATTAATTTTTATTTATTTGATTGTATTTTGGATCATCTATTTTATCCTATTCTTAATACTAATATTAGACTAGCCACCTATTGTTAGATCTAGATATTTGATCTTATTTAGAGATAAAAAGATTAGAGTTGTCATTAAATAAAATATTCTTTGTTCATTTATTTTGAGTGATTTACATTTGAGATAAAGATATATTCATATATCTTGGGTAATTGTTAAAGGTAAAACTTAATATATCATTTTGTATACACAATTTCATATAGAAGTTGTGTGCGAGTGGTAAGTTTATGTTGAATCGAGAGATTATCATAAATAATTAAATCTCGTGGTTAATGATTCAAATTTACAATTCATAGGTAGAAATTATAACTTTAATTAGAGCACTACGTAAAATTGAAAATCACATATTTGTCATCTTGAAGTTAATATATTATTTAAATACTTTATGTTATATTAGTATACTCTTAATTTATAATCACTCTTCGAATTTATTTTTATTTAAGTATAATTAATTAAATTAGTTTTGATAATTGAATTTTTTATTATAAATTTTTGGTGAGACGATAATTCCTTATCACTATTATTACTTGATTTGATACCGCGTTATAATTTTTACATTATTATACCTTGTCTGTACCGTACATCAGCTTGGCCATGTGTATGGGTTCCTCTTTTAATACCGTTTCACATTTTTCTTTCATCTTGTACAGAATAATATTCTAGTTTTTTGCCCTGGCTTAACGGATGTGTTATATATTCACTGAATTCGCAACCCCGGGTTACTGGTAGATGTTGTCCGGGGTAAGCTAGTACTGAAACTTGTGATTGTTGTGTTGGTCATACTCTCCTTGCTGACATTTGGATGTTGCAAGTTGAGCAGACATAAAGTCAATGAATGGCGAAGCTGTGCACTCAAGCCCTGAAAGACTGGCATGATAATTCTTGGAGGTGCTGATTATGCTGTTGCCATCAATACCGCCAACAGTTTAATGGTAGTGACTCCGGTGATCAACCTGACGAAGCTGAGTCGTGGGGTAAAATTCGTGGTTCAGCAAAACCATTAGGGTAACCTCCCTCACCTTTGTGTGTGCTAGGTGACACCTGAGAGATTGAAGGAATATTACTTTTTTTTTCCTTAGAAGTATTCTTTTGCCAACTTTTCAGTCAGGTTCATTGTGATGCGACAATTGCTTTCCCGTTATTGGTGGCGGAAACTTTTGCAAGAAGAGTTACAAAATCAACTAATAAAGATACTAATGAGGATTAAAGTTTTGCATTATTCAACTCGGGCATTTGTTTTTTCTGGTTTGGATATTTCAAGTAGGGAAGTTGATGCCCCTCAGAATCAGAGTAATGTTGTACTCCTCTACTTGCAAAAATCTCAAGGCGGGAAGACACCCCTATACCTGTTTATGTATTATAGCTCAATTATATGCTTGCTATATATATATATATATATATATATATATATATATTTAGAGCTTCAAAACTTTTTCATGTATGATTTTCGTCAAGATTTGGAGCCACTGTAGACCCTTCATTCACCCTTTAACCAAATTCACATTCGTCGCAGGAAGTTAATTGTGCTTTCTTCATGTTTTTATTATTCTGGTTCAGATTGGAGAACTTGAAGAGGAGGATATCACTCATAACCTCCATGATATTGAATGAAATAGCGAGTTTCCTCAGAACGAGATGACTAACCACTAATGGGATGTTCGTACAGGCACGTCTCTACTGGATCTCGTGTCTTCAATGGAAGCCAGGCAAGGATGCCACCTCCGATTGAAATTTTATCTAGTTTGCATGGCCAATCTCTAATGATAAATGCAGAATAAGCTGATAAGAAGGGAAATATTTATCATTTTTCAAAGATATTTCTCTATTTCTTTCTTGAAAATTCAAGTGACGTTCCTGTGAGCTCCACTTTCTTATTCTATGAACACAAGATTGTAAACTGTAAACTCAGGTTATGGAGTCTTTGTGAGCTCAGCAGCAGCAACTAACGCAACGGCCTCCACCGGCTTGGTGGTCACCAAATAAGCAGCAGTCGCAGCGAGCTCTTCTTCAACTTCGTACTTGATAATCGATCTAATGACACAAGAATCAGAGCCCTTTTTCCACTATTTGGAAGGTCAACTCGATGCAGAGTAAAACCCATGTCCAGAAATCCCTCATCAACCACATCGGCTGCCCGGGTCATATTCTACTCATCGATCGCTAGAGCTAAGCCCTAGTGTTGCCGTTGCATAATCTATATTAGCCGTATTTTTTATTGTGATTGTTGGAAAATCATGCAAGAAACAATAATCAAAGGCTATACAAACATCAAACAAGTGCATGATTTCTTTTTTCCAAGCACAACCAAAATGCGTAACATTAGAGCCTAACTATTACATAATGTACAAGAGTTCCTAGTGTGAGCAGAGATTGTTGGTAGTCTCAACTCTGGGTAAAAGTAGTTAAGTTACGTGTCAATATATCACAAGCACGAGGCATCCATCGTACACTTATATCGGACGGCTCACAAAAAGAGCGAATTTGATGGAAAATAGGCTGAAGGTGAAGATCGAATAACATAGGAGGAAAAACTGTCAACCAAAAGTTTGCAGTCTGTAACGATAAGAGCCGACAAAGTTGTGCATGCTTGCGAAAAAGAAAAGCTATGACAGGATCGAAGTCTGCCTATTCCAACCAGGAGCCTGTATAAAACCAAGGTGATTACACATGAAGGTATAAAATTTGATGGCTGATGTGATATAGCAATATTTTGATGATCCGGTAGTGCCTGGTCACCTGACTTTCCAAGCAGGGAGTCATAATGGATCATGACATTTAATTGAAGTCACTAGTTTGGAAGCTAATGGGTAGGTCTTTAAAACGACAAGCATTCCTATATTTCCACAGAGAGTGCAGCGTAAGCAGAGCATGCAATAAAAAATCAGTGACAAGCATGATGTTGACGAGGGAAGTGGATGAAGTACGACGTGAACAAAAGCAAGTTGGAAGGCGAAGTATTTTACCAGAATGGAAGATGAGGTGAAGTCCATGGGCCTCCATCTTCTCTATGAGGTTGAGCAGCTTCGTCATCACACGTTTTGCCAGCTTCGAGCTTGCTATTGAGCTCCCGTGCTTTACTAGCAGGGGACTTGTAGCTCATGGGAAACTACACCCTTCGTCTTACTCACCACCTCTTTCTTCATTCTAGTTCTCCAATGGAAACCAAGCGTTTTGTGAACGTAATATATATGTGGTGGTTGGTCATGAGATTGGAATTGTGCCATGGTTGGTGCTTCACTAGAAACCAATTCCTCATTCTCACTAGGCGTACGTAACAATATATATGAGGAACCATGTCTCCAACCTCAGGGACCTACACTTACGAGAATTTCATTTTCTCCACAGTTACTTTTAACATTGCACCGTGGTCTATCTTTCTATTTCTACTATTATATAAAAAGAGGATGATTATTTTATTGATCTCGTTACATTTCGGCCTTTTATGGTTGATTTTGGTATTACATAATATATGAAAAATTGGTAAACGTGATATTTATAGTTAAAATAATCATTCAAAACCATGAAAAAATCGATAAATATGATATTCATTACATAATCCGACAGGGATGAAATCACCGACGATAGAAACCGGTTTAGGAGATAGGCAAGTTTGTGGGGATGAAGTCATCGGCGGCTGGCTCTGGGAATTTTGGGCTCTCAGGCCATTCGATATATCAGACCGAGTTTGCTGCAACTCATATTGGCTAGATTCTGGCCCTGTACCTAGGGTTGGTAGTGGATGGACATGAACATGGTCAAGATGAGTCAGTACCATGCCATTAATTTGAAGAGTGCCATGTTGCCATGCCACTTAAACATTTATCACTAATGCCATGTCCATACAAAATGGACAAATGGTGAAATGGACAGACAAGGGAATAATATCATAAATAAATATATTTATTAAATATATATTAATGAGATTAAAGAAATATATGTTAAGTAGTTGTTTAATAGACTAACATAAATATTTTCATTGCTATTTTAACTTGTGTATTGTTGAGGAATAAAAAAATTGTGGAGAATACATGGAAGTGAACTAAAAAAATAATTATTTAAAGACTAAATATCAATAAAAATGAATAAAAAATTAAAATATACTTCTATTGTAAAGAACAGCCAAGGTGGAAAAGGTCTATAGGCGGGAAAAAACCTTTGAAAATGTGACTGTAATGACAATAATAATCACTTAAAAATCTTAGACCTACAGTATTTGACAATTTTGTTATGTTAATTGTTTAAAAACCTTGGTAAATCTTTTTAATAACATATGTAATATTAGGTAAGACTAATAAATCTTTTTTTCCCAAAGGATAAGGACTATAAATCTTGATAAGTTTTAAAAAATGCTTCTAAATATTTTCTTCATTGTTAATTATTAATGGGCATGGCAATGGTAGACACAGATGCATATATGTCTGCCGCCATGCACGTTTATCACTTGGACTAAAGAAATATGTGCATGTCCATGTTTATATGCCTCTAAAAAATGCCCATTTATGCATTAACAGACATGAACATGGTGGACTAACAGACAAATTGTGTCTTTTTTTTACATCCAGATTGAATTAGACCCAACGTGGTATATGTCACAGGTTCACGGGTTATACTTAGGGCTAAATTTTTCACCCTAGCTGTTCGTGTGAGGCGTGTTTCCCTCTCTGGAAATACCAGCCTTCCTCTTTATTCGCAGCAACTGACGGCTATACAAGCGGTACACTGATCGTAATGTGGGCACCAACACACCCGATACTGGTACGTTGATTGACCACGGTCAAAGATTATACCAGGCCCCGACCATTGTTCACCCCTACCTGTTCAGAGAAACACGCAATTACCAAGTTTCGGCGCTATGCATCCCTGTACCGGTCACCCAAACCTCGTCACGATACCCGACCAGACCTCAGAATCACCGGTCAAGTCTTAGGTAGCCAAATACGATGTGACACCACAAGATTATGGGAGCTCTTCCCAACCTCTATTCCAACAATATGAATACAGAAATACAAGTAATCTACACCTTAGATTTTTTGCCAGTCGTGGACATGCAAACCCCACGACTTGGCCTTTCGACCCTCACTCGACATGCCGAACCCCTCGGCTCTCCGAGCCTCGGGATGCCGAACAACACAGGTGGGACCTTTGGTCTAAGGGTGGAACCTGACTACTCCGGTAGTCTCCCTTGAAGGCTCAGGCTGACTTCACAACCAGGTTGCAGCTTCTCCCAAGTCCCTCTCCCGACCAAGGTGGCTCTCCTCCACCGAGAGCTCCCTCTTCTTCTTCTCTTCTCTAGTTGTTCTCCCACTCTCTGATCTCCACAAAGAATGACAATTCCTTCGCTCCCACTATTTATATGTTCCAGACTTGCACCCAGTACTGGACATGGTACTGGCTGCCCGACATAATTGGTTATGGTGTTCGGTCATCTGCACCCTTCGCTCCCACTAGCCTCGACCTCGCCCGCATCTGGACCATCAGACCCCACGCACCCGTCAGCACTTTGCCTGAACATTAACAAGAATAGAACTCGGTACGTTATTCCACCACCCGGATAGCTCCAGCTATCCAATTGGACACGGGATTGCTAGGGACAACCGCCAAACCCTAACTTTTGACCGTCCCGTGAGCTATACCTGTAACAGTATATTAAGGTAGTCTAGTCCGATATGAATGTCAAAAATTATAAGCAAAGACTATGGATGTCGAAAAGAAAGATATTTAGGATTAGAAATGAAGTTGCATAATTCCCTTTAACACTCGATCTGGTTCTTTATTGATTATTAATAAGGTCTTAAATATTGATCTTTTTATACTCATCACATGATGTAAAAAAAATTATACAAGAATTGCCCCCTTGAGATCATACTTTGGGAATTGTCCCTTAATTAAAAGCCCATCTCTGATCCAAGAATTAAAGAGAACAATGACACAAGCTCAGTCATTAGCCCAGCACAACCTAGTTGTCACAAAGTATTGCGGTTTTGTAATCGGTACGGATAGTCCGCATAATAACCATTTCCGTGACCACTCGGACTGTCCACATAGATTTTGCCAGTTTTTTGTTTCTGAAAGTTAATTTATAGTTTTAATTTTTGTCAGTGATCATAATATGAATCATGTATTATCTAAGTGATTTTTGCATGCTGGCAAAATCTATGTGTTTTTTTAGTGATCATATCAAGAATCATACTAATTTACCAGTCCCAGATAAAAGAGTATTTGCTAGTAGTACTCCCTTTGAAGCGGGGAATTCGCTATCTCGTATTTAATCTTGTTAATATGAAGTTTATTCCTTAAATTTCTGAATACTGTTATTAATGCCTTACAAATGAGGGAAAGGTACAACTTGTTAATTAACGAGGGACACGCAGCGAATTTTTGTGAATTTGATATAGATTTGTATGTCTTTTATATTCTCCATTGTTAAAACTAAGCATGGAAAGATTGCTTTCGTTATTGAATTGGAATACATGTTTATTATCTTGCAGTTTCTCTTGAAGCAGACGACAAGGATTCCAGCATTGGGTTCCTTGATCACAACTCCCATGAAGCCATGTTCTCCATGTTTAAAACAATGAATGGTGAGTGATTTTGTTTTTTAAGCGGGTGGAAGTTGATGGGTTTTTACATAAAATGTTGTTTTTGGTTTCTCCTGTTGTGGGTTGGTACAGAACAGGGCCCAAACTGCGTGAAAACGATCTTCATGTGCATGGGTTAGTTCATGAGTAAGACTCGTAAGATGTTGAGTTTTTAACTATCTCACTACCATATGTGATGCATGTCAATTTAGCTGGTACATTTATGATTTCCAATGGAAAATTTTACCATCTTATTTAAATTTCAATTTTCCATCCAGTTATGTTCCAAATCCTGTTTGGTGATCATTGATGTCTAACCTAAAGAGCTGGGTTGAAGAAATCAAAGAGGTAAAATTTATTTCATATATAATTTTTTAAGTTAAACATCTTAAGATAATTGATCTAGTGGCTTTCACTGGTCAGTCAATACTTCCAGGGTGACAATGATATTAATCATTTGATTTTGGTATAAATCCCACGTAGAAAACAAACTTGCAATTGTTTCTCTTGGGCAAAAAATACAATATAACTTGTTTTTTTGAACATTTTCCATCCGTATCTAATCTCTGACCATTACAGCAAAATGCTACTCAGAGAAGTCAGAAAGTATTTGAGCACGTGCCATCAGAAATTGCTGCTCACGAAGTAGAAGAAATTGGTATGGCTATTACAAATCTCTCTTATTCTTCCATCTTTTGAGGATCTCACTAGTTCTGGCCTCTTTTTATTGTTGTTCCTTGTCTCTGAGTATTGCAATCACTAATGTAAGTTTATCTGTGGCATATTTTTACTGACTCCAGTAGTTTAGCACTTGCTCAGAGGCATGAAAAATACTACTATTAGCACTCTTGCAACAGAGGTATATGTTTTGAGTTGTAAAAAAATTACCGTAAATTTCACGAAGGCTGACAAGACACTTTTTGAATGTTACCTTGACCAAGTTATCGGCAAACTTCTTGCTCTTAAAGGACTAGATGCTCGGCTTCGAGAAATACGTTGTAATTTAGATATAGTAGTTGAAGAGAAGCTTCCATTGAATCATGAAATATTATGTCATTTACAGGTATACAGTGTTCTTATTTCACAGTATTAGGACTAGGGAGAATTGTTTTATTCAATGATTTATGGGATATATTGGTGGTTCACAGTCGAAATACTGAAAAATGGTGGGATAAGTAACAGATTGTTTTTACATGTATATCGACTAAAAAGTTAATCAAAATTGATGTCGTCTTGCTTTTTATCTAGGGATGTGATTTGCAGGACGTTTTTAATCTACTTCCGAATCTGAAAGTTAATTAGTTGATCAAGGCCTTTTGAGGTAATAGTTTTTAAATTTTCGTCGGGGATTATCCTGTTTGGATCATTTTTTTTCTTTGTCCTATGGGTTTATTACTGGAGCTAACAGCCAAGCTGTATTACAGTAAAAACAAATGATATGATGCTAGTTATATACCTTTCGTCAGTTATCCGAAGTGTTATTGCACTCCACAATTTGATCAATAATAAGGTACACTTAGTGCATGCTATTTATTCTTTCTTTCTGCACAATTATTTGGAGGATTTGTTTGGCAGGTTGAAGCACCGTGCGTTCCCCACCCCGGGAATTGGAATGAGTTGCATGATTTGTTGAGTTGGTTTTTTACTTGGACATGACTGTGATTTGTTACATTTTTATTTCAGATGTTGAATAAAGACCATGAAAACGCTGAAGATGCAAAACCAGCACCTATACAAGCTGCTGCTGGGGGCTATGATCCGTAGGAATGTGATTTATGTGATTTATATGTTTTCTTTGTGAAAATTTTATGCCAATGGTAATCATAGCTTATCACATACTTCCAATATTTTTGTATACTACAAAATATGTTTAGTTTGAGGAATTGTATTTTATCCTACCATTGTATGTAGTAATCCATCACTTGATCTACTACTACCACCTTAACAAAGTTCAAATTGTGAAAGTTAGATCCCTTGATCTACTAATCATGAATTAATCAGACCATACTTCATGATGGTTTAAAAGCATGATGCTCACCATTTGGATAAAAGTGATTAAAATGGTCTGGTTTAGAAACCACATTGCCCAATATCACTTACTGCAACAATTAACCAGGAGCAACAAATACAAGTTCTACGTATGACTGTATAGTGATAGCTCTCAAAAAAAATATCTGCACTTGCAAAGAAAGTTTCATATCCAGTTCATAACTGTTATACAACTAAAAATGACAAAGGAGACATGGTAAATATATATATATATATATATATATATATATATATATA
>JAVDBV010083583.1:0-15425 GCA_032619315.1 Piper longum | reverse complement strand
CACTTAATTAATAGTAATAATTTAGAACCACCAGAAGCATTCCTTCCCGATTAAACCTAGATAGATTAAAACCAATGCTGTACATGATTCAAAAGAAGTAAGAACTCCGACAAGAACCCAACCTGGAAGAGAATGGTGAGCCGACCAAGAGGCGCGGTACAGGTCTTCCCAACGGCACCAGGGACTCCCCCCGCAAGCAGATGTGTCATTTTGCCAATATCCGACATCTAGTTTGAAGCCTGACGCGGCGGCGGCGGGGGGTTGCACATCCCGCCTCTTCGCGCCGCCGTGTGCATTGCAGCCGCCCAATCGAGCAAACCCCGATCAGGGCGCAGGCGGGCGCATCAAGAGATGTCCGGAGACGGAGAAAGGAGGCAACTTTGGGGCGGTGGAAGAACGCGATCCCGGGGCGGTTAGAATCTTTGATTCTGGAATCTTTTTCCGGCTGGGTCCCACACCCCCGATGTAAGGCGCGAATTTTCAGATTGGCTCCGTTCGAATTTCAATCGACTGCGGCTCGTCCAAGCCCTCCTCGGTGGGCTCGGCTGGCTCTTTAATTTTTTTTAAAAATTTATATTTCGTATAAATTAAACCAAATTATAATATTTATTAATTTTATTTCATAAAATAATTTATTCTATTTATAGAGGCTTTTCTATTTTTATTTTTTAAATAATGGGAAAGAGAGCCAGGTGGTTTAATTTCTAAATTCTTATCATCAAGTATGTAATTATTTGAGTACAAAAAAAAACAAGAATAAATAAAACCAATTGAATCTACGTGTTAAAATAATCCCAAATCTTAATCCACAATTTTTATTTTATTTTAAAAAAGTCTACCACAGTATTTTTCTACAATTAACATTCCAGAAGAAGACTTGTAGACAACTCAAGCACAACCTCCATAAGAGATCTAACAAATATTAAGCTGTTCATTGTTGCTGCAGTCATTTTCGCACGCCATCGGGAGGCTGTTTATAAAAAACAGTCAATGTAAAGATGAAGGGTGCCTTGCATATAGAATCCAAGTAATGAAAATGCCATTCCACTTCGCAATGTCCTCGTACAAATAATTCATATATGTGAATTAAGAATGCCCTACAAGGCTGAATACTACAAAAAGAAAGTGAACAAATATAATTCATTTATGTTAATTAAGAATGAGTAACCAGTATCAACAATTATTTAGCGAGTTGCACAAATACTCTACAAGGCTGAAAACTCAACAGCAAAATCAAATCAATACAAATAATTCTCAACAAGTTTTATGGCTTTAGGGTGATAAACTCACGAACAAATGCTCAAAAAAAGAACAGACATCAATGCGTAGAAGACAAATACAAAAAAAAGCCAACATCAAACATATAAAAAAACATCCTTGGTCGCAGCCACCTCCTTCCAAAGAATCAAAAACACCTAAAAAAGCCAAGATCAATACATCAAACCTGTAATTTCTTAATCTAAAAACAAAGGAAGGAAGTCTTATCGAGGTAGCAATTTTTTACCAGGTATAAACCGCTTGTCGGATTTTGGGAAAATCGGCTATGGCGAGGCCCGGGAATGGGAAGGAGAAAGGTTAATGCATCTGTAGCATTATTGGTATTGCAGCATCGGTGGATTTGAGGTGAGCTGTAATAGCAAAACAGCTATTACAAAATTAATTGACTCAACTCCTAACTACAATGTAAATGCAGAGAAATAGGATTCCTTCGACCATCAATCAATGTTCCAGAAATAATCAATCTATCAATTAAACAATGAAATGCCCAAAAACAGATTCAGTTGCTGATGCTATTCCCATGCCGACGAAGGTTGAAGAAAGTAAACTACCAATTAAAGATGGAACCACTTGTATGTGAAATCAGTAAAACCTTGACATTTATGAATATATATGTAACGTAACTTCAGAATAAGCCACCATTAGTATTTAGTGAGAAGGCAATACATCTCAACTGTCAAAGACCAAACAAACCCTTTAATAGCCGATTGGTTTAAGCTACCCAAGTGATCTCAAGGGTGTTAGACAGATTTAAAAGGGGAAGTGCCGAGCGCTGTTTTTTTTTTCTTTTAAAATAAATGGAGGCAAAGTAGTAGTGTTTTAACAAATGCCAATTGGACCTAAATGATACTTATTTATTCCATTTAGTTTCTATTAGACTGTTTTCGCTAAAAGGAATAAAATTGCAAGTGCAATAGAAAACAATGAGAAAGTACAATACTACTCAAGTATGATATTAGAACTTCTTCAATGCTATACTAAATAAACTTGATTCTAAGAATTGAAGATGCCAAATATGTTAAATAAGACATATATGACTGTGCGATGTTCCATATATATTGATCAGGGCATGTAGGCCTCAAATCCATCCTCACAAGAATCAACACCTGACACCCTGTTGGGCTCCACATTTTTATATGTGTACTTGGTAGCCAAGAACACGTACACACACAAGTTTAAGAAGCTCAAAACTGCCACAAGCCAATAGAAGTTATCCAACCTGCTCTTGCTCAAATCCTTGGCAAACCAGCTCTTTCCCAGCTTCTCCGTAACATGATCAGTTGCAGCGATCAAGATGCTGCTAAGGAAGCTGCCTGCTCCAATCATACTTAGGTAAAATGCAATGCCGAGGCTTCTCATTGTGTCTGGCACTTGATCATAGAAAAATTCTTGGAGCCCAACAACCGCAAAGCCATCTGCTATCCCCAAGATGATGAACTGCGGAGCCAGCCAGAAGACATTCAATTGATCAGAGGAGTGGAGGCTCTTCATCTCCACCACTGCTGCAGTGGCCACTCCAACCACTGAGAATGCCATACCAATCCCAATTCTTTGCAAAATGCTCATTCCCCTCTCGTCGTTCCTGAGTTTTCGCAAGACGGGTACGATGATTTTGTCGAAGACGCAGACGGTGACGATCATGGAGAGCGTGGAAAAAGCGTAGAGCGAAGCAGGGGGGATGGTGAAGCTGTTGGTGAGCTGCCTTTTCATGGTGCTCCCTTGCTTGATGAAAAAGGTGTTGGTTTGTGCAATGCTCATGCCGAAGACTAGAGTGGCTAACCATACTGGGATCAAGTTGAGGGTAAGCTTTGTCTCCTCCACTTGTGTCACAGTTGCTAGTCTCCATTTGCTTTGCTCCTTGCTAGGATCTTCTATCGTAGCAGCTCTGTCCAGGAACCTAAACCCACATACAATCACCTAAATTACTTGCCCAACATTTGCACTTGCAATGTTCTGCTTCTGATCTATGGTTATTGATGCATCAATAAAGAGGGTACAAATATTAGGTGTGATGTGGAAGGTTACCTTAGGCAACTAGTGTGCTTCAAAGGCCTCTGACCACCTCTTTCTGCTTTGGGCACTTCAAAAAGTTGAGCCGCACTTTCGGGAAGAAGCAGATTTCTTTTGGCAATTGCTGCAACTATGACCTGTACCATGGGTGTCAATGGGCTTCCTCTTGGCACTTGGTGTCTGTAAAATGGCTTTCCAATCAGAAAAACAACCATGCTTATTGCCATGATCGAAGTAAGGACTATGCCTGCAACACCCCACCCCACAAAGTCCTCAAAATAAGCAATCACTGTAACACCAAGCAATATTCCACAGCATAGGCCGAAGTTCCACCAGTTGAAGTATGACATCATCTTCTTCCTCTCCTCGGGGTGGTTTTCGTCGAATTGATCGGCTCCAAAGCTCTCCAGAGATGGTTTATGCCCTCCTGTTCCCACAGAGATCATGTATATTGCTAGGAAAAACACCACTTCATGAACTCTTGATGCTTTCTGAGGATCATTTGAGCATGAGCCGGTACATGGCTTGAGGATCGGAACGTATTGTGACATCGTCAAGAGGCCCAAACCCTGCATTTTATAGATTGAGAAATAATTAACACCTCAAAACTTGACAAACTTTTGAACTATACATATATCGAGTGGAGGAAAGTAACGTACAAGATGTAGACGATGGATGAGACAAGAATGGCCAAGAACCTGCCAATGTATGCGTCAGCAAGGAACCCTCCCAGCAATGGCATCATGGTGGTTACTCCAATCCAATAGTTCACATTCTTGGCTGCTGTTTTCACATCTTGACCGAGCACTTTGGTCAGGTATGTGATGAGGCCTATTGCTATCCCAAAGTAGATCAACCTCTCGGTAAACTCAATTACTGCATAACCAAAAAAAAACACATCGTGGATCACATATTAATAAACAACAATAACATCAAGGAAATTCAGTTAGCTAGTAAAGAATTACATTATCATTATTGTTCATTTTCTAAATACTTAAGTGTTGATTTTTTTTTATTGGTAGTGGAAAATATTTACTTTAAATTAAGAAAAAGGGTTTGAGAGACGAAAAATTATACACCCTGCTTTGGCTTGTCACTAAAATCTTTATCACAAAAAGTGACATATTTTGCACTAAACTTCATGCATGCAGGATGTTTCATGTAACCCATAGCCCCCATCCATGAAAATTTTTATCATCGCCTTCTCTTCTTCAAACCAAACAAGTGTGATATAACTACTGCATATCTTTTAATGGTAACATCTCACTTTTCACAAATACCAATAAGAGCTAAATTATGAAACTAATGAGTCTAAAATGAGGTGTATAATGCTTTACCAATGATGAAGAGGGCAGCTTTCCAACCACCAGTGCTCTCTCTCAGAGGGATTCTTCCTTTGTGATCAACCGAGGAGTCATACACCCATTTCTCCCCATCTTCTTCCACGCCATTCAACATCTTGGGTTTCTTCTCTGCAACTGTTGAATCCATTTGGGTCATGTGTCCGTATTATTCTCCTATCTCTGTAGCTGATTCTACTCCAATGATGGTGGTGAGGAACAAAGAACCTTGCATCAACTTATATGGCTCTAGTTTCTCACTGTCTCTTTCTATACGAAGAGTTGAAAAGCTAAAAGAGATAATGGCTGATGCACTGAGAAAGATTCACTAATCCACTAAGTTGAAGGGGTGGTCATTTTCAGATATAGCATTCCCTTGAATTGGTGTGCATAAAAGCAAAATATGCTGATGATGGATTAAAGGTCGACGTTTGGACCTTAGGGCAGTTCAATAAAATGATGGAGCTAAAATTGGTCCATGGACCTTGCGGCTGGCCCTTCCATTAAAATTCTTTCACGTTTTTTATCACTTTGTGGGGTGAACAAGAAGAGATTAATATTTGATTGGTTGTGTTATACGTGCGCAAGTTCAATTCAAGAATGAGTATCCAGCTTAATCACAACCAGTATCTAATCTTATCCTTAAGGAGAGGAAATGCATTTTTTGAGTTCTTTTAACTAATTTCATGTAGGAAAATTTTCCCTTCTCCACAGACCACAAAATCTAAACTCTTTATAAAATATTTGCTCGTGCAGTTTTCCAACTACATGCAGCAGCAAAAGATCTTACTTAGGAAAAAAGATGTAATTTTAATTTGTATTGGGGCCAAAATTAAAGAGGTTCGAAGGAGTCAGATTTTTGGAGAAGGGCTTTCCTCCAAAAAAAAAAATCTAAATCCTTGTTATTTATTGCTTTATAATGAGAAGAAGAAAAAGATTGGTGAGTAAGGAAAATAATCAATGATGGAGTTAATATATAAAAAAATAATCCCGCAGCAGAGGAATATATATAAAACTTGTTGTACTTCATTAGGGTGGAGAAACTTCTCTTCTAAAATTTATAATTGTATGGCATTAAGTGATTTTCCAAATGAATTAAAATAAATTTATGAAAAGTATGCACTATTATGTCCCTAATTTTTCATAGCTATTTATCACGATACTGTGGTGACAAAAAAAATTTCATAGATTTATGTGTCAAAAAAATTACGTTGTGGGTATTTTTGATACGACACCCTCATCGTAAAATCTAGTGATAAATTAATACTTTTTATAAATTTGCGGTTTTTGTAAACTTAAATTCAACGACAAGTGCTTTTTTTTTTATAATTTCCAGCTTGTGTATAGGTTTTCTTTTTGCATGGTGGCCTTGTTCTGCTTAAGTCAATTCACCAACATGCTTGGTCTCACCACACAATGTGATCGCTAGCAAGCCATTGCTTTCTAGGTCAACTCACACATTGCCGCCAAGGAGGGGTATTAACTATAAAAATTTAAGTTTTTTTTATGATTTACTTAATTTAAAATATATTATAAAATTGTAGAAAAAAGTAGGGTGACAAAAATTGGATAGTAAAAAAAATTTTCTAAGTTTTAGGCGTGGAAGAAAATAAAAAAATTAATACATGCTTATCTTCGTAAGTCGAGATAATAACTAGGGAACAAGTATGATGGAGTGTGGGTAAAGAGAAATTTTTCTCTACAATTTTTATTTTATGGGTGGAGAAAAATCTTTTTTATTTTTTTGGTAATTGCTTCCCAAACTCCCTGTCACCCTATAATCTTTCTTAAAGTCATCTTGAAATTCATCAAGGCTTATGCAAAATATCACATGTAAGACTAACATCCATTATATTCACAAGTTATCATATGAGAATATATAAAACCATAATATAAATTATATCTAATAATTAATTAATAATATTTAACATTAAAAGATGTCAGCACCATTTACAAGAGCATACATATCATTAATCGCTGCAAAAAACAATAAATACCATATACTTCATGAGCAAAATTAAAGGGATGATGCCACAAAAACAAATTAAGAGTTCCATCATTTCTCCAAAGCACAATATTTAATGACCACTAATCAAGTCTTCTATTAGTAATACTTCTTTCTGTCTTCATTCTTAGCCAATATTACCAAATCAAATACTAGATTTTACTAATGCTCAGTTTGGTTGGCATGAAAAGAAGTAAAAAGTATGAACTTTTCTTAATTATAATTTTTAAAGAATTAGTTATGATATAAATAGTGATGGAAAATATCTTTACAAAAAATTTCTTCCTTTTACTTGTATTTTTTTTTAAATTGATAGAAATGAAATTTTCAATTGGTGTGAAGTCCTACTTTCATCTTACTAAAAAATACTTTAAAAATGAACAATTTTTTAATGAATGATCAATGCTTTTTTTGGCAAAATTACCATATATATATATATATATATTTCATGCAAACAAGACGAGCCTAAGTGTCAAGGTATTCTTGCAATTTAAAAATATGCTTAACTATAATTTCTTTTAAAAAAATAGGGTTCAGAGATTGTCATGTTCACAAAATCCAACTTATAATATAAACAGGCAAAGATGTTATACCATGCGCCCTATATTAAAGATAGAACTTAATTTTATAAATAAATCTCAATCATGAGATAAAATATAATATTCTTACATTTTAGAGATGGACTTCAACTTTAAAGATAGACTAGAAGATTGGTTATAATAATTTAATTTAGTTTTTTTTTGATATATTTGATTGGTAAAATCTTCTAATTTTCATCGGAGCACAATTTTTAATTCCCCTTCTAATGATTCATTAGATAAACACTAACAACCACTTACCCTTAAAAATAATTAGTAATCATAAAAAATATGCAAAATGTGACTAACAGTGAATCTAAAATATATAATATATTTTAGATTGCAAATAATGATTACAGACTACCCTAAAAATGTTGTCAATGTGGTTGTAGAGTGCATCGTTCATATCATTACAATAATTCAATCTCCCAACAAAGAATTTAACGACCACTAATCAAGTCTTATCTCTTAATAGTGCTTTTTTAATTCGTTCTTCCTTTTTATTAGCCAATGCCTCCCAAGAAATATTTTACTGAGCATTGAGAATGCATTCTAGAATAAACGATAAACAAGTTAATTAAAAACGTGTTCAACAAGTGATTTTTTAATTGTCTTTGCCATGATCTTCCCTTTTTCCGATGCTTAAATGTGGGTCAAACGCACATAATTATGTTGCAATTAAGCCGAGTAAAGAATAGGGTTTTCAATTTCCTTTTATCCTCGTGACCGCATTTCAAGGCCACTTGGTCACTTTGTAATTTTTAATTATCTAGTGCTGATTTAATTAATAACCACCGACAGCTACTAATCTTAGTTGACATTAAAAAAAACAAGAAACTGTGATTAACAGTGAATCCAACATCTACAATATTTACCTTGAGCACTTATAATTCCCTAGAAATGTCGTCAATGTGGGTGTCAAGTTCTACATCATTCAAATCATTATATAATTGATAGTTAGTATTTTTCAAGTAAAGATATTAATACGAACACTAGTTTTTTTTTACAAGGCAAATTATCCATAGCCACTCAAGCAGCCCATGAGAGCGATTTTATTTTATTTTTTTAAACAAAGACTAAAGGTAATACTAATATTCGATATTCTTTTCCTCTTTTCCCCCAACTTAATATTAACCATTTCCTTTGCAAGTGTTGTTCGTACTCAATCGACGCATATACCTTCTTTATATCAATTTTACTTTGGTTTATACTCCGAACTCGATCTGATCTGGGTACTTCGCAAGCTCGTCAAAGTGGAGAGGTTTGTTCCTTATTTTTATAAAAAAGGTCCCTTTCTACGCATTGCTATGGCGGATTACAAGAATAAGAATATGAAAATGTGAACCACGCTGCTCCGTAGCTTACCAACATTTTCCCCCGTTTAACAATCTATCCTATTATCCTTACCCATCGTTTTATTAGGAAGCTTTTCAAAAATCATATTTCCATCTCTTTTTATTCAAAGCAACCATTACTTGTTTTACTTCAACCGATTCAATTTGTGAACATTCAAATGATTTGGGCTCTATGCTATTGTAATGAATTAGCCTGACTACATATTATCTTCAAGCTACCGTTCAAAGATTAATTCATTCGTTAATGTGTGTAAAATGACTATGACTAATTGGAAGCGGTCTGATCACTGAATAGATTTTTACCTTAGTCTTGTTCGTATCTATGTAATACTTTAAATATACATATAAATAATTTTTTTAAAAAATTTCCCCTGATTTAAAAAATGTTTTAATCTGTCAATATAATTTAATAAAATGACCGGATGTTATTATTCTTACTTGAGTGATAATCAGTCGTAAGTCTTTAAAGCCAATATTAATGTAAGACCCAATCAGTTGTTGACAAATTAGTCTCAATTAAGTACTCTTTCTTGACAGTAGCTTCAAAATTTTAACAACAATAATAAGTAGTTGTATACGTAAGACCTTAGAGACCACATTGAGGAATCTTTTTCTACCCTATTAGACTTTCAAATGTTCTATAATTCAACACCGCATACCACATAGAACAATACTATTGTGCCAACTTGGGGGCGAAAACAATTTTCCGAGAACACGTTGTAGTTGAAGTGTGGTTGAATCAATGCTCGTCGACGAAAGGATAAGAAGCAGAGTGCATCTTCATGGTCTGTCCTTCCTATTAATCATATCGATCTAAGAAGTTTCCGCAGATTATATGCTTCAAAAGTCCAACTTGGGGAGCTTATTGTCTTATGGTGATGATTAAGAAGATGTCAATCTCACTCATTTTATCTGACGTGTGCATTGAAACATGCGTGTGCTTCTTTGATCTCGCCTCAAAATTCAAGCATTCTTTCACACTACCCATTTTCAGTCTCTGGAACGTTCCACCGCAGTAGCAACACAAAGCATGCGAATTTGGAGATCAGGTCGGTGGAGAGCAAAATCTTATTGCCGACACCAAACACTCCGATTTTTAGCTTCTCAAGATTGACTGTAATGGACTGCCATATTTCTGCGGGTATTGCAAGTAGAGAGCGGCACGTGGATATCCACATCAAAAGTAGCCATGCCACAGGTTCTCGTAATTAAAACTATTTTTCTAGACGGAACGCTTCTTTCTGCAACCAATCAATTCAGAGGATAAGATGAGAATAATAGGTCAAAACATTGTTTCGTTCCAGAAGAGAATATGAGAATAAAGGCAAAGTTAAGTATAATAGATAGAAACAAGTCCAATAGACATTGCCCATCAAAGCGGACACGGGTAGGGGAACAGAGCGCCTTTTATTGCCAAGTTTATATTTGTCAACTATGGATAAATGGCCAAAAATAGATGGACAATAGTAAAATCGGAAAAAAATATAATATTTTTTAAAAATTATCCCCTTCTTTCTCTTGCTTAATATCAAGTGCCTTAAAAATGAAAGTTATTTTTTCTGTAACGGTGAGGCGATCGAGCTGGAAGACGTGGAGACACAGCATCATATTGTTCTTAAATAGTAATTAATACTATATATTTACAGAATTATTAATATTTTTTACAATATTACTTTAAATTGATTTTACATAACTTCATGTATATCCTCTCACTTACCATATCAGCATTTTAATAAGAATTACATAAATAATTAATTGCAAATCTTCCAAAACATGGAATTGACATTCTTGATTACTTACAAATCTTAGACAACTCTTGAAAAATCTTCCAAAACACTTACCTTCTTGTTCAATGTGAATGGCCAGGAACAATAGTGGTGGCAATATGTATATCCACTGTCTTGTACATTAATCATGGGGACAAATAAAAACATGCCATAACCAATATGCCATGTCCGTTCAACCCTCAAAAAATGTCCATTAGTTCATTAACAGTCATGGACAAATAAAAACATGCCATAACCAATATGCCGTGTCCATTCCACCCCTATGAAGTATACTTAAAAAGATTACAAGAACGTAGACTCAAAGATAAATAAAATCCGTATTTGCTTAATGATATCAATAAATACTAGAGATTTTATTACAGAAAATAACTGATGATCTTTGGAAATTGAAGGCGTAATTACCTGGAATGAACTAGCAATAAAACCATTATACAAAAAGAGGGGAAGAACTACAAGAGGGAAGATTTTGACTTCCATAAAATGAATCTGGTCTTCAATCTTAACAGTTTCAAAATTGATAAGAATTTTTATTACAATAAAATGAAAGATATATAAAGACCTTTGTACCAGACTGTGCCAAACACCGTTTCATTAAAGCTCTCAAAAATGCCAACCTGACAGTCGAAAACCCAAAAAGAAAAGATTCGAAAACTCCATTTACTGTCAGTAACCTCATAACCAACTATGAAACTAAAACTTCAATTTTAAAAACTAACCTATTACATCATACACAGCCATCTCACGTCAACATTGTTTCAAGCAGATTGAGAAAATCATAAAATCCCTTTGTTAGAAGGCCCACTTCTTACTCAGCTAGAACAGCAATTCTTCTTTGATAAAGCTCCCGTCGAATCAGCCACATTGATGGTCGTCCCAATAGCAGGTCCTGCAGAACTTGCCACTTCCTGTGCTGCCAATGCTTTCCTGTTTATAATATGATAAATCTCTGTCAAAACAGTCTGGAAGGCCTTTTCTACATTCAAAGCTTCCAAAGCAGAGGTCTCAAGAAGTGAGAGTCCTTCCTTCTCTGCAAATGCCTGTGCATCCTCTTCAGAAACAGCTCTCAGATGACTAAGGTCTGTTTTGTTACCAACCATCATAATCACAATGTTGGAGTCCGCATGGTCACGTAACTCACGTAGCCACCTCTGGACATTATCAAAGGTCTGCCTCTTGGTTATGTCATAGACAAGAAGGGCACCAACAGCACCCCTATAATATGCGCTTGTAATGGCCCGATATCTCTCCTGACCAGCAGTATCCCATATTTGTGCTTTGACAATCTTTCCCTCAATCTGGTTTCAATAAAATTTGTTTCCATAAAAAATTAATATGTGCAGCCAAACTGAATCATAAAAAGTTTCATAACCAATTTCCATAGATTATTTTTGTAACGTAGATAATATGGGAAACAGAAAAATGTCCTTGACTGATTCCCATGCATGAATTGCTTTGAATGCTACCTAAGGTATTCAAACAAACTCACAGTAGATTACATGATGTATTCTCGTATCATACTTTCTCATTATGACTTGTTATCACTGCATAATCATTTTCCACGACCCCAATCATAAATAACAAATTATGCTTATAACATGGCTTGGGCCGTTGACTGACTGCTTTTGCATTAAATCAACGACACAAAACCATGCAGAAACAAAGTAGCAAAATTTTACATCTAACATGCTAAGATTTATTTTCTTCTCAATAACAAATAATCTATCTTCATTTTCTTGAATTACATCCTCTAAGGAATATTATTTAAATAATTCAACATACAATCCAACCAATCTACATCATGCTAGCAAAAATTTGTTAGTCAAACTGACGGATTGTCTGAAACGGCAATCCATCAAGAAGGCGGTAAAATCTGAAACCCCAAAATATATGTGAACACTTGGTAAGAAAAAAATGCATTAGTAAAATGTCAAGGTGGTTGGAGAATTGCTAAGCTGGTTTTTAAATATTTGTAATTATGCAGACAAATTTCGCATTATCAAAAACCATCTTTGCTTCAAGTCTCATTCTGCAAGGGGCACCTATTCAGATTCAGATTGCAAACTAGCATCAATTGAGTAATCACATAATCAATGTATACATTCACATCCTAAATGCAAACAACAATGATAAAAAAATTTAACAATGTCAATGTTGCAAGGAGGTATAAAATTTTATATGAAATGACTATCAGCAGACAACTCAATAAAAAATGCTGGAAACGTCACCAATGCTTGAACGGACAGAAAAAGTAGATTAAAAACCTACAAAGCGTGGTTGATCATTTCTTATAAGTAACATGACCAATTTTATATCACAATGTTTTAGATGGATTTTTTGCAAATGCTAATTAATTTCTAAAAACCTAGAACCTACACAGCAACTGAAACATGCAGGAAACAACAAATGCCAGAATCCAACAATCTCATTATCTTTTTAAAAAACCGAAGAACTTAATCTCAATTCAATGCCAAATATCCATCAACAGACAAAGCAACAAAAATTCTCGAAACATCGCAAATACTCATCCAGACAAAGAAAGCAGATTAAACGCGCTCGCAAAGTTACATGATCGATTATCATACCCCGTTTTCTCAGTTTTCATTCCTTCAAATACTAAATCATTTTCCACAAATCTACAATCCGCACATCACACTTGCAAGTTGCAGCAAACGACAATCATCAACGAATCCAGCAATCACAACAACTTTTTTGAGGAATTCCTATAGACGGAGGTTAAACAAACCTGCAAATGCTAAATCGTAAGTACAAATCTACAATCCACAGAGTATCCTTGAAACAATTGGATCATGCCAAAAAAAAAAAAAAACCACCACCAACAATCTCCATAAAAATATAGCATGAACGCATCAAGGAAAACGGAGATTGAACAAACATGCAAAGTGCGGGTGGCGAACTCGACGCCGATGGTGGACTTGGACTCCAAGCAGAACTCGTTGCGGGTGAATCTGGACAGGATATTCGACTTCCCCACACCGGAATCGCCGATCAAGACGATCTTGAAGAGGTAGTCGTACTCATGATCAACCTTCTGCGCCATGGATGAAACCGGGGAAGCGATCCGATCACTCCGACCACCAGAAATGGCCGCGCTAAAACCCCGGCGAGAGAATCGAAGGAGAAGAAAGACAACGATGATGGCGGAGAGGAAGACGAGATTCGGGGGGTGTTAGAAATGGGATGCGTGGAGATGACGGAAGAGCGAAAATGGCGGCGGCAACGTAGTAGGCGACGAACGGACAAGAGTTTGGCACGGTTTTTCCTAAACGGCGGCTACAAGTTGGCCAAATACTGAATCTAAGTTTATCATTCACATGGAACCATGGTTAGTGAGGTTGTTAATCAATTTAAAATTACTCTTTAATTATTATTATTTTTTGCAATGGCTCTACTTGTTAACATGATATATAAAGGCAAATGACATATAAATTTTAAATGGTCACCCTTATTAAAAATAATATATATGTGATATATTTTTTTAATAAAAAATACATATTTATTGTATTTTATATTAAAATTAATCATGATTATCATTAAATATTAGGTTACACTTGTAGTACCCCATGTAAAAAATAAACTCTTATTTTTTTATCCGAAGAGATAAAAAAATAAAAATTAATTACATATGGGAGAATATGGCGTGCTTTAAAATAATAATGATTATTTTATATTTGTATTTAAATGTATATATACTTAGTTTAGATACAAAATAATTTATTTAATATTATTTTCAATATAAAATATATTAAATATATATGCTTTTAGTAAAATAAATTATTATTTTCATATTAACCAAGCATGCCCTAAATAATAATATAAGTCTTTCCTTGTCTTTCTTTCAATTCAGTTATAACATGTGTTTCTTGATCTAATCTTACGATTCGTTATACTTCTAATAACAAAAACACAAATAAGGGTCAAGATGCAGGATAATAATAATTTTTAAGGATATTATTAACAAATTTTATAATTTTAAGGTAATTATTTTTATAAAAAAATAATAAAATTGTGTATAACTTCCACAACTATTTCTGAATCTCTAAAAATTACTAAAAACCTCCCTGAAAAGTATCATTAGCCAAATACAAATATTAGACAACAAACACGTTCAACTAAGAAAAAACACTATTTATTCCATAAATCGAATTTTCTTTTCTTGCATGTAAGTAAAATAATGAATTCTTTAACAGCACACGTTATACTATGTCTTCTAATGCTCATGTGAAGTATGAAAATAGGAAGGTTTTTTAGTCCAGGCACAAGGAAACTGCATGTTAAATAATAAATGATCAGAAAGGTTTTTTTGATTTCATCATTACATTTAACGGCGAGGAAACCGTTAAAGTGCAAGTCTTAGGTGAATGAATTAATAAAAATATATTAGAATTTAAAATTTTCGAAGGTTAAATATACACTCTTATTAATTATTATAACATATCTTCTCATTTTAATTAGAGTATATTTTAACATTATTTTCTCATTTTAAATATTTGTTTATTGCTTATCGACACTTAGGGGTGGGCATGGACGTCTGAATTTGTCCGAGTGTGTGAGTCCGAAGTATGTCCGACCGAATTTGACCGACCGAATTCGACCGAATTAAAACAAACCAAATATGGACATTTCTTTGTCCGACTGAATGACCGACTGAGTGTCCGATATTTTATATTAATAATATAATATCTTCAACATTTGCAAGACTAATATTATAGTTTATAAAAATTTCAAAATATAATATACGAAACAATTAAATAAGTTCATACACAAAATTGATATTTAATAAAAAATTTGATTATGATAGTTAATACACAAAATTTAATAATATAATATCTTCAACATTTGTAATCCAACATTCGGTGCCTTATCTTCGCCGCCTACCATCAGCCACTTGGATCGAGCTGCGGCTGCTCTTCTACCTTACTGGCCCCGCCGTGTTCGTCTACATGATCAACTACCTCATGTCCATGTCCACCCAAATCTTCTCCGGCCACCTCGGCAACCTCGAGCTCGCCGCCGCATCCCTCGGCAACACCGGCATCCAAATCTTCGCCTAT
>JAVDBV010083565.1:0-24087 GCA_032619315.1 Piper longum | reverse complement strand
TATCATGTTGTGCTAACACTTATCAACTATAATTAATCACGTAATTAGAGCTTAATCAAATCAATATCGATTAATTAGTCCTATCATGCTTTCTAACAATCATCAATCATAAATAATAAACTTAGAGGTAATTATACCTCGCGTCGTCGACAATCGGCGACGGCTACGGTTTCGGCGGGCGTACATCTCGAACCTCGAATTTGGCGCTCCACGGCGTCCGAAGCTCCATCGGGTTCGACCAGGTGAATTCCGCTGAAGATCCGGTGAATTCCAGCGAATTCTCACAATTCCGGTTTTCCGGCAGGTTCAGCAGTTTTCCGGCGACTTTCCGGTGATTTTCCAGCGAGAGTCACCGGCGGCGTCTACTAGCTGGATAGAGGTCGTATAAGGTACCATTGGAACCGTCTCGGCGAGCCTGACCTGTCTGTGGTGTCAGCATGGCTGATGGAGGCGGTGGCTCGCCGGAAAATGCCAAAAATAGGGGCGGCCGCGGGGGTGGCTAGATCCGGCCGACCAAGGCGGCGATGGGCTCGATTCCGTTCAGGGCAGGTCGTGGGGGGGCTGGTGGCATCGAGGCGACCGCCTGATTGCGGTGGTGATGGTCGCCGGCGACGGGATCGGCGGCGCGACCCAACACGGGCGACACCCTAGGCGCGACAATCCCGCTCCCCAACAGCCGGACCGTAGCCGAGGCTGGTCGGGGAGGCAAGCCCCAGTCGTGGCGGAGCCTCGACGGTGACAATCGCCGGGCGGCGGTGGTCGCCGGCGGCTCGATCGGCGATGAAAGTGCGTCGCACACGCGCCTCTTCCTCGCGTCGTGGCGGCTCGGCTGTGGTCGGACCTGGCCGGGGTGGCACGGCGACGGTGTCCTGGGAGGGAGTGGCATCGGTCGGCGGCCGGGCGGCGCCGGCATCAGCGGCGGCGACCACTCAAAGGTGGCGGCGACCACTAACGGGCGAGGTGTGTCGGGGAAGAAAAAAAGAAAACACGTTGGGTGGCAATTTCGTAAATAAAACTTGACTCGAGTCCGTCTCGAGTCAAAAATAATAACTAACGCGTAATAAATTCTAAAACAAATCTAGAAACATTAGGGAAAATCCTATAAAATAAAATAAAACACACAACATCCAAATGACATGCTCTATAACTAATAACCCACCCCAAAACTACCCATAACGCGTCCTAACGCGATAAACGGCCTAAAACTATTTCTACGGTCACAAAATGAAAAAAATCTAAAATCGTCAACTATATGCTCTCATGCGTTCTGATAACTCATTCTATGCTCATTCATATCATTATCATCACATCCTCGCTACACATTACCCTCACAGCTCATACACGTGACTGGCAACAGCTCAGTACACGTGTTCTGAAATACACTCAACTCGAACCGACGGCTGAACCGATCGGCTAACAACTATAAAACCGTGACTCGAATCACGGGTTTTACACACACACATTGTATATGCTTTACTTAATTCTTTGGAAAAATCTTGCAAAGAATTGTCTCATTGCAATATTTATTTACGTGTAGTCTAACTAGCTATATCCTAGCATAAAACCTCGAAAAATAACTAGGTTATTTTATCCTAAAATGAATCTTAAATATTATTAAATTAAATTAATTTAATAATATTTATAGATTATTTCCAATAAACTTTATTTATTGTCTTTTTGTATTTTGTTATTATGAAATATGTAAGCTTATTATTATCTTTTCGTATTTCGTTATTATAAAATGTGTATATATATTTATGACTAATTTATTATAAACTCGTACTTCTCCTTTATTTAAAATGAAAAATGCAATTAGAAATCTAAAAGAGTCCAAATAAAATAATAATGGCCTAAAATAATATCTCCAACAAATAATATAAACTCCTAATATAATGACTTAAAAGAATCTAACAATTTCCCTTATTGAGTGAGTTGTTTATTCTTCTTTAAACCTCAAATTATATTTCATCTTTACTTTATCCTTCTTAGGGGGCTCAACCACCTTTAAATATTTATTAATGACTTCCTCAACAACATCATTGGAGGAGTCAAGCGGAATATTAGGAGCATGCTCACTACACTTGTAAAAACATCATTATATGGATAAAAACGTCACTATACCTTACAACGATGTTTTTCAAAAATGTTAGTGATAGGGATTGCATAATGATGTTTTTTACGACGTTTTTATAAATGTGGCTTTGTTAGCGATGTTTAAATGTCTCTAGATGTAGTGATGCGTAAACATCATGCTATATTTAATAGTAGTGAGACAATGAATGTCACAATATGCATATAATAGAGACATCTAAACGTCACTAAGAGGATTGTGCTAAATATCATAAAAAAATTTAGAAAATGTCACTAAAGCAAAAGACGTCATTGAAATCATACGATTGTGACGTGTTAAAACGTCACAAATGATCAATTCTTTAAAAAAGATTTTTCTAAAATAATATTACATTTTTCTACAAACTTGACTACAAAAATGATTATAATGCACACGCAATTGTACCCAACAACGAATATTTACTATTTAACAATTTGATACATAAATGAAGGGAAATAACTTGATCTCAATTTAAATGAAAAAAATAAAATTAAACAATAAAGTAAACCGATCACATAGAAAAATATAATAATAATATCATCAACTATACGAAAACAAACAATAGCCCGTGCTTAAAACTATTTAATTTGGCAATAATCTGAAGTCTCCACATGTTTTGTTTGTGAGAGACAACCATTTTTCATTTCCAATAATAGCTTCCTACATTTCAACCAAAATATAGTGAAATACAATCTAACACCCTATTTTTTGGTCAGAGGGCAAATTATAGTATGATGATATAATTCGAAAGCTATTTATTGGACTATTATTGTACAAATCTCACGGAAGTAAATCTCAACCCTCAAAACGTCTTAAGATAGACAAGCTTAGTAGATTTCTTACTATGCAAGTTGAATCATACTACATAGGAAGGGTTCTTACACTTAAGTCTCTTTCCCTGGCAAGTAAGAGGGTGGCTTTACAATGCTAATGATCACTCAGAACTACAGAAGGGGCACACCCTTGTTGCAGTTAAGATGTAGAGATTTAAAATGTGGATGCATAATCTAGTTCTTATACTTAATTATAATTTTGAAAGTCGGCATACTTGTTCTTATGATGTTAAACTTAACTAACGTGCACATAGGTTGTGGTTACCTGATCCACAAACCTTGGAGACAGAAAATAAACACAAAAAACATCATCAAGTGCTAAAGCATCATACCCTAACACTCAGTGTTCATGTGGATCTTCATGGGGTATGAAATGTATACTCATCCATCCATGTTTCTTTAACACACAAACAACTACAATTAAATAAGTTTAGTATACCTTTAAGTACTCATCGTCGTGTTCTAGGACTTTGAGACTTACACACCCTCCAGATGATTTGTAAGAGTGACCCAAAGTTTACATGTCCACGATGATAAGAATAATATAATATTACTAAGGCACTTGTGATCACTCAGTACAACGATAAGCATCATAACAGGCTTAGGGCATTGGCTTGATCAAATTACAACACTTAGTCCCATACATCCTACTAAAACATAAAACTTACATACATAGCATTTCCCCAAGTACATTAGTCCGATAAAAGAGAGTGGCACAACAAGTGATCCCTCATCATAAGCCGTTCAATCAGTCTGCCTACGCTTATCATCCAAAACTATACACCTACATAGATATGAGGAAAACATCAGTAACTGGTCCAAAAATAACTACTAATAAGGCCAACTAGCAGATGGATGCCTTAACACCCACAACATATAGTAAAACTTCAGAACACCTTATAAGGAGGTAAGCATACATAACATACTTAAAAATACTTAAAAGGTGGTCGGTGCATGTGATCACTCAGCACAACAATAAGCATCATAATAGGCTTATGGTACCGGTCCGATTCAATTACAACACTTAGTCCCATACATCCTAATAAAACATAAAACATACATACATAACATTTCCCCAAGTACATAAGTGCGATAAAAGAAAGCGACACAACAAGTGATCCCATGTCATCAGCCATCCGATCTGTCTACCTATGCTGATTATCCAAGACAATACACCTGTATAGATATTAGGGAAACGTTAGTAACTGGTCCAAAAATAAATATTGATAAGGCCAACACCCATGATATATCATAAAACTTCAAAACACCTTACAAGGAGGTAAGCATACATAACATACTTAAAAAGGGGTTAGCACATGTGATCACTTAGCAGAACGATAAGCATCATAACAGGCTTAGAGCACTGACCCGATCAAATTACAACACTTAGTCCCATATTAAAACATAAAACTTACATACATAACATTTCCCCAAGTACATAAGTGTGATAAAAGAAAGCGACACAACAAGCGATCCCTCGTCATGAGCCCTTCGATCCGTTTGCCTACGCTGATCATACAAGACTACACGCCTACATAGATACAAGGAAAATGTTAGTAATTGGTCCAAAAATAACTATTGATAAGGCCAACTAGAAGATGGGTGCCTTAACACCCACGAGATATCATAAAACTTCAGAATACCTTACAAGGAGGTAGGCACATAACATACTTAAAAAGGGGTCGGTGCATGTGATTACTCAGCAGAACGATAAGCATCATAAAAGGCTTAGGGCACCGGCCCAATCAAATTACAACACTTAGTTCCATACATCCTAATAAAACATAAAACTTACATACATAACATTTCCCAAAGTACATGTGTGATAAAAGAAAGTGACACAACAAGTGATCCCTCATCATCAGCCCTTCGATCCGTCTACCTACACTGATCATCCAAGACTACACACCTACATAAATATTAGGAAAACATGAGTAAATGGTTCAAAAATAACTATTGATAAAGCCAACTCGCATATGGGTGCCTTAACACCCACAAGATATCATAAAACTTTAGAACACCTTACTAGGAGGTAAGCATACATAGCATACTTAAAAAGGGGCCGGCGCTCGTGCAAGACAATAATTATATTCATACAACAAGCTTGCGCTCGCAAATCCTCTATATAACACCTGTCATGGTACTCAAGTGGTTCGGAATCAAAGTGCCACAAATTCCGAAAATTTGTTGTGTTACATAATGTCATACATACATTAAACTACTTTAGGTTGTAAAGAAGTACTAGTACAATATACATATCTTCATACTACCCATTTTCTTAATCATAAAATCCGTAAAATTGGGGTTCTTATATAATAGGCATAGTGAGAGACTTATTTAATATATTTCTGGATCATAAGTTCAAAAACTAATAAGGAATTTCATCTTTGTAGTTTTATTAACTTGTAAAAATATACGGCTAAATAGCCCGACATTGGAGGGATCTGATAAAATATCACCGATGTTGTCCTACGTCTAAAATTCGGTTGAAATCTCATACATGAAGTCAATCAGCGATGAAGCAGAAGAGTTCTAAAAACCTGGATGAGTTGGACTCCTCATCCTAACTCGGCGAGCTCACTCAGTGAAACCTACAAATAGATGAAACCCGAATTGACCTCAGATAACTTCGACATACAACACGAGGCAAAATCTCGACACATGTACATGCACATAGAACACTCTCCTTAACAAAGTGTTGAGATTTAATTGAGTTTTAGACGTAGGACAGTCTCATTGACATTTTATCAGATCCCTCCGATGCTGGGTCATTTAGTTGAATTTTTTTCAAGTTTAGTAAAACTACAAGGATGAGATCCTTTTTCAGTTTTTGAACTAAAGATCCGTAAGTTTATTATATAAGTCCTTCCTTAGGCCTATTAAATAAGTATGCAGGATTTTGTAGATTTCAAGATTAAGAGAGTGAGTGATATATGTTGTTTGAACTAGTACCTCTTTACACCAAAACAACAAGTTCATATGATAATTCTAAACATACCTAAATTAAATTTTCATCAAATTAACCATGTTTAACAAATCTATCATTAAAACATAAATTCCAAGAAATTAACAACTAAAAATTTATAAATCACGTGCCAAAGTTGATCTAGCTTAAATAAATCAACTAATTATTGTTGTTAAAGTTATTAAATGATTAAATCTTACATAAATACAATTATACATCATATAAATTCCAGAAATTAAACCTACTAGATAACATAGGAATTCCTCATATATTAAATCACAATTCATGCATAAAACTCAAATCTTTTGAATTCTTTACTAAACAAGTATTTTTTATTAAATTTCACAATGGATAAATAAAAAACCTTATTCCATGATCTTCACAAATCAATTCTCATTCACGGCCATTATAATTCATGGATGTATGACATACCAAATAATAAAAATCTATATGAACGATGAATAAAACACGAAATAACAAGGAATTATCGAAGTCCTAGCCGTTAATGAAGAAGATGAGAGAAAAAGAGCCGCTGCACAAAAACATATGGGAGGGAGAGAAGCAATCTAAGAGAGGAAGAGAGAAGGTTACCCTCTTTTATTTTCTTCTAAAGATTCTTTTACCTTTCATTAAAAAAAATAAAATCGAACATTTTCTCTAAGAAAATTTATTTAGATTAAATTTGATTGAATGGATACTAAAATTTGAACCGAAAACTTTGAACTCAACCCGATAACCAATATTCCGGCCCAACTAGGTCCATTAAATTATAAAATTTCATTAAATAATTTTTTATTCCAGTCTCGGGTCTCACAATCACTTTGCCACTATATCTTGTGACTTCCACAACAAAGTTCTAACACATATTTCACGTTACTCATGCTTCAAAGAATTATTCTGACCATCATCTTTGAGGATAAAAAATGTTCATTATCATAAGTGGAAGCCGAATGTATTCCATTATACTATGATTCCCGCACAAAAACAGACATTTTATGTTGTTGACAATGGATATCTGGGCCTCTCATATCTGCTGAAGTGGGCCTACCGACGTCTTGATGAAGAGAAGCTATATATATTATACACCACAAGAAGAGCCCAAGCGGAGCTCAATCAATCAGTCAATTCACCATTTTCAGAAAAGTTGAGATTTTCAACCTAGCATTCCACGCTGAGTGGGGGACTAGGGGCACATTTCATGTCCAAATGAGCCACCAATTAGTGATGGGATTATAATAAGATTGTGACGAACTTGCTTTGGCTGTAGATTACTTGCATTTCCAATTATATTGTAGTGGGTTTAACAATACGGCTAATTATAATAGGATTATTATTATTATTTTTATATCCAATGACCCACAAATTAAGACGGGTAATTTCTAAATTAAGAGCTTAATGGATTGGAGTGGGTTATTAATAAAGCTCATTCCTCATTAGAATTGACATTAGGGGTGCCCGTCGGTTAGGTGTGGTTGGGTATTATTTAAACCAAACCCACATTTAAGCTAAATTTATAAACTAAACCGAACAATTTACCATTTAATTTTCTACCTCTAATTTTAAACTTAGTTATTTTCTATTAAGACAAAATGACTATTTATTAACAAGATACTTATTTAAATATTCAAATCATATGCTTGAAAAAAAAATTCAACCTATATAATATGTGCTCTAAAAAATGAAGTCAAGTGAAAAAATATTTTAAAAATATAAATGAGATATTTGCTACTTTTATTAATAAATATTAGTTTTAAAAATTAATGAGATATTAATCTTCATAATTAAAATTATAATTTAAGAATCGGGTACTGGGTACCAGGTACCCATTACACTATTGTCAAACCCAACCATTTATAATCCGATATTACGCATCTTTCTCAAACTAAACCCTATTATTAATAATGCAAAACAATATCACTAACGATTTTAAGTCAACTTTCCCTTACAATAGAGAACACAAATACTAATTATGTTGTTGCCCGTAACAACTTAGTTTACAACAAGGGGAAAAAACACAAGTTACCTAGGATTGATAATTAAAAATTAGTAACAACACTAATTAGTCTATAGTGGCTCCGGTTATAACTAATAAACTCGCCAACTTTCAACATTAGCTGTGCTTCAGCTTGGTTTGAGCCTGACCCATAGCCAGAGCCAAAGCCAGAGCCAGAGCCAGAGCTTAATTAACTCGTTGTTGTTTAATCGATCCGCCCTAATGGATTAAAAATGTTGAGAATTGCAATTAGCAAAGTACTTGAAGTAGTTTTTTTTTTAAAAAAAAGAAAATCTTTCACCGTTAAGTCTGGCCACGTTTAATTTTCTTAATGTAAATGGTAAAGTAAACATAATTATTTTTTAACAAGTATAACTGCCGACTCGGCTTGTCTAAGGAGCAAGCTCAAGTTGAGCCCGAATGGAAACAAGGCTAGCTCGGCTCAGACCCGGTCCTACTTAGATGTTATCAAATGGCCACCAACCATGTGGTGCAAGCAAATGAACCAGAACAAATTTTATGGTCATTAACTTGCAACGTAGCACTAATTGATCGGCACATGTTAATTTTCACACAATTTTCATGTGTAATACTCGGAAGAAGTGATCATTCCACTGAGTGACTCGACTCCACTAGAAGTGAAAGTTGCCGCCGTGCCCACCGAAAGTCGATGCTCACATCATTCGCATCCGAGTCTCCTCCCCCACCAAAGAACCATATCCAAAACTCAACAAATCTCAGTGTAGAGTCCGTGGGATATGAACAACATTAAATCAAGCATCGACCAATATGTGGAGGAACCCACAACGCCCAATCCAAGCGTCTTTAATCAAGTCCCATCTATTTCGAGTAGTACGGACTCATCACTTTCTTACAATATTGCTAAAAGTAGATACATCTTTTCTACTCATGTATAAATGTTATCTAACAATACATTTTTAGGGCCTATAAATTTTTCGTTGCATTATCGTATTCTTGCTATTCTTGTTTTAACATGTCTAAGATGATTGCCATGACATTGGTAACCTGCTACTGCCGCTCTCTTGTGAATCTAGCTGCCCAAATCTACAGATTTCTCCTCTCAAGAGGGAAACCATTTTGGATCCAACTCTGCTACTTCATCCTCCTCTCTTGCCTTGGCTATCTCCTTTTCAAATGCTTAGATTCCAAGGATCCTTCTATCAAGTCCAAGGACCTGGACTTATTTTTTATGTCTGTCTCCTCTGCAACGCTGGCCACGATGTCCACTATAGAGATGGAAGCTTTCTCCAACTCCCAGCTCATAGTCATCACCGCTCTCATGCTTCTAGGCGGTGAAGTCTTTGTTTCCATGTTGGGTCTCCAGTTTTCCAAGTGCAAATTGAGAAGATCTCAAATAGAGGTGAAGAATTCCACCCCAATGATCAACTTTGCCACTCCACAAGAACTTGTACCAGACGTTGGTGATGATAAATGTAGCTTGGCCGAATTGGAATCAAATTCGATTGATGGAACGAATGGCACTATGGCTGATAATAATATTGTTGGAGGTTGTTGTAACGTAGAAGTATCAAGGCACCAGTGTGTCAAGTACTTGAGCCATGTGGTCATGATCTACCTACTAGTAGTCCATTTATGTGGTTGCTTCTTTATCCTATTATACATCAAGATTGACTCAACCACCAATAAGGTATTGAAGAGCAGGGGTCTCTCACCACCAACCTTCGCCGTCTTCACCACCGTCTCCGCCTTCTCCAACGCAGGATTCATCCCAACGAACGAGAACATGGTCGCTTTCCGGCGAGAACCGGGTCTGCTCCTGCTCATTGTCCCACTAATCCTAATGGGGAATTGCCTCTTCCCAATATGTCTGAGGCTAGCCTTGTGGGTGTTGTGGAAGGTGACACGGCGGCCGGAGGCAGAGGCGATGCTGAGGAGTCCAACGGAGGTCGGGTACGACCACCTGCTTCCTCCGGCGCACTGCTGGCTGCTGTTTCCGACAGTGGTGGGGTTGATTGTGGTGCAGGTGATAATTTTCTGCTACATGGAGTGGCGGGCGGCGGCCATGCGAGGGATGAACGCGTACGAAAAGGCGGTTGGAGCGTTGTTCATGGGGACAAATTCCCGCCATGGCGGGCAGGCCGTCGTTGACGTCGGCGCCTTAACGCCGGCGGTGGTGGTGATGTTCGTCGTCATGATGTACGGGCGCTAAAACCTTTTCGTATTACTTTCATTTACTAAAGTGTGCATGTACGTGAACAATAAGGTATTGTTATTTAATCACATTTTTAATCTTTTTGATATTCATATTTTCTAAATTTAAATTTAATAAAACTTAAAGATCAGTAGCTCAATTGAAAATAACAAACTTATTCATCATGAAGTAACCAGAATCTTTAATCTTGATGGATTATGACCAAAAATTAACGATTGGCTGAAAATCATTTTAAACAGATTGACACAAACTGATGTTGAATTTTCCATAGAGACACATATGAAAACTTTTTAGATACATCTTAATTGGCATAGTTATTGACGGGCCCTTAATATAGAAAAAATTGATATTAATTTCTCCGTGTTTTTCTACATTTTTTCAAAACAAATTTTCGTCGCGGAAAAAAGGTAAATTTTTAGGTGCATAGGGAGATAGGAGTGTTCAATTTTTCCCTCTGTACATAGTGTATAAATTATAATTGATTTCCCTCTGTACATATATCCTTGCAGGTACCTTCCACCTTATACATCATATTTACCAAAGCGAGATGACAAAGGTTGCTCTCAAAGACGATTAAGTTTAGTGCAAAGTGTGGTATTATCACAGTTGACATACTTGGCCATTTGTGTTGTTCTCATCTGCATCATTGAGAATAAGAATGTATTGGAGGATCCTGTCAACTTTAGCGTCTTGAATATTATCGTCGAGGTTATCAGGTACATCTTTTCCTTCAATTCGTTTCCTTATAAGGAAATATGAAAACAACATCCAGATCGATTAGTGTTTGGTGTACGCTATTTTGATTGTATGTTTCTTGGTTATGCGCACAATTTTTTAAGTTTATACATATATATATGCATGTTTTACAGTGCCTATGGGACTGTTGGGTACACTACTGGATATAGCTGCCAAAGGAGGTTGAATCAAGAGGGATATTGCAAGGATTCCGATTATGGATTTGTGGGTAGATGGAGCAGCAAAGGGAAGATGGTTTTGATATTTGTCATGTTTTTGGGAAGGCTCAAGATGTTCAATATGCATGGTGGCAAAGCTTGGAAGCTTCAGTGACACAATGGTCATTAAGTTTCTCTTTAGTTTGTATATGGCGTAATAATAATACAAGCTGATATAGTGAAGAAAGAGTTGCGCAGCTAGTGATACTCAAGTAATTAGATGCAATTATATATAATTAATGACTTTATAATTATAGGTTGCCGAAAATGAACTTCAGTAACTAGTAGTGGTTATTTGAATGTATTATTAGCACAGTCTTCTGAGGAAGGAGTATTTTTATAGTTTGCAACTATCATATTGTATATATGATATCAATATATTCTAGCATTGACGATCGATGATTTCATTAACGTATGTTAGATTGCTTTGCAAATTTAGTTTGCGAGTGTTTTCCCAAAATACTTTACCAGCGTCCACATTGAAGAAACACTACAAAATGTATTTGGCTCTTGTTGTTGACAAAGATTAAGGTTAATGGCATTATGAGACAATTAATTAATTATATGGCTATAAAAAAGAGTTTAGGACAACTTTTGATTGACATGAAATTTCTTGTTAATTTATGATCTTATGTAGGGGTACCCACGAATAGACCGGTTTTGGTATCAGAATTATGGGTACTTATTTTGTAACACCCGAGCTTTTTGCCAAATGGTTATAGTTTCAGTTAAATTGCAACTTGGATTGAGCCGCTGGGTACCCATATTTGTGTTTGTTTGCGGTAGTTAGCATGCTTGTGTTTATTTGAGCATTTTTTACATATTTTTCCGTGTCGAACTATCCACTAGGAATCTGTAGAAGTTGAGATACTGGTTTTAGGATATAGGTACCCATCTTGTGTTTGTTTGCAGTGGTTAGCATGCTTGTGTTTATTTGAGCATTTTTCATGTATTTTTTTCCATGTCGAACTATCCACTAGGAATTTGTAGAAGTTGAGATCATATCATTTGAGCATTTAAATAAATAATTATGTATTTTATATTGCACTGCTATGTTTATCACTCGTTATTTCACCATAAAAATTATATCTTTCTTTTGTAGATCTATGTTTTGCATTTTTTAAGTCTGGTTAGACTCACAACACCTAGATCTACTTGTTTCTTTTATTCTCTTTCACTGTTTTGACGTCTAAATGCATGATAGGGGCCCAAAGTTTACAAAAGTCTGCAACTTCTATGGTTCTTGTGACTATGCCATCATTTTCTCCAATTTTTACTCCTTTATTTAGTACGCATTTGGGTCCATACTCCTGCGTGTTTGTTTCTGTGTTTGTTTCTGTGAATGTTAGCTATTCCATATAAAATACTAAACTTAATCCAACCACGCAATAGGGCCTGTAAATTGTGCTCAAACTATGGCATACATGTTTATATTTTGTATTCCATAAGCCTCCCTTTTCGCCATTAGTAACGGGTATAGATTGTTAAGCACTTGGTGCTTGTCACCATGACATTTGTCGATGGTAATATTATTGTTGTTTTTTCAAAAGATACTAATTTTATGTTATTTAGTCATAACTATTTTCTACTAATTTTCCTTCAATTTTTTACTTCTATTTGTGTTAAATATTTATGATTTAACGTAATTAAGTATTCATGATTTAATGCTTAAAATTGGATAAATATGCCATTTCAATATGGCAATTCTCCATCACATTATGCTTCAAGTTATGTTTTTGTCCTTTTTTTTACAAAATTATCATTGTCATCATTGTGGTGGAGTGGGTATTTAAGATCATGTGATTAGGAATGGTCAGAATACATTTTCGATGGCTAATTTTAATGATGCCTTCGCATAGGTAGCCTTGACTGTGAAATAGTAAGCCCTGTTGGTACCCTTTTTTTAGATAATGGACTATTTGAAGGCTTGTTAATATTTGTTATTATAAATATTAATGATATATAATTCATTGTTACACTCAAAATATTGAAGGAATTTTTGAATACCAAATAGACTGTTTGTTGTTCTATGGAAAATGAAGGGCTTCAAAGTTTTTTTACAAATAGGAATTCATTTGTCTCGTTCAGAGGACAAGTCAAGAGAAGACATGGTGTGAGAGTAAAAAAAAAGGGATATAGAGATAAGAAGAGGAATCCAATATGATTCACTAATTTAATCTTATACGATTATTGAGATAGAAAAATCTTGTAATCTCAATAATATAGGTTGGAAGAGTAATCTTTTTATAAATTTTTATATGTTTGACGGCTATAATTTTTAGTTGAAGTAGTGAATTGCTCGTTGTAGTTATGTGATTTTTGACTCTCAATACGAGGAGAGTTTTCCGGGTTATGTTCTTTTGGTTTCGTTTTATTGGTTTTTTTCGGATATTATTTTCCCATATCTTATCTTTGTTGTTATTGATCTCCAATTTTGAAGATTTTTTTAAACAAGCTCATTTGGATTCATTTTAGCCCTTGTTTTAGAGTAAAAGGATTTGCCCTACAAGCCTCCTTATGGTGTAAATCATCAATTTATGGAGTTCAACGACTTATTACAGTTATGTCCTTCAAATTTTAAGATGGTTTATACTAATTAAATGGCTGTTAAAAAGAGGAGTTTGCTGAAATACTCTCCTACCACAAATCCTTTCTTTTTTTTAGGTCATCGCCTTGAAATGAGGCGTTTATCTATTTGATGGATTGTTGGAAGTCTCAAACTTTTGCTTATTATAATTGTATTATGGTTATGAACATTTGTACGCCCTGGAAAGTTTGTTATTTATTACATTTTTGGCTCACCTCAATTGTTTATCTTTTGATCTCTACAAAAATTGTATATTTATGTTGATATTTTATGACTACACACTAACCCTAATTGTCTTCGACAGTTGTAGTTAGTTTGCATTTGTTTTTTCATTTATATCATAATATCAAGGAAGTGGTTAATTAGAACCATACTTCAATTAGTCTTATAACATGTCATTTGTCCTTTTTTCATTGTTTAATTGTTATTGAATTTGAGATAAACCTTATTCTATGTATGCAATTTCATTTTTTTGTTTAGATAGTTGATTAGCACAAAAAAATAAAAAAGAATTTTTCCATCCTCAAAAATAAAAAGGTCCTTTAGTTTTTTTTGTTTTGTTTTGTTTTTCTTTTTTGCCACCACAACCTATTCTGTAGGGGTAGAAATGGACGGACGTGATACTGTTTAGGAGTGGTTTATAAGCTCTATGGCTGTCCATGCCTATGTGGAAGCAATGGCTAGATCCGTCCACTCTGAGGAGATGACTTAATGGACCGACTAGTGGATAATAAATGAAAAAATATTTTTATAAATATAAAATTATGAATTATTAATAAAAACTCAAATCTTTCATAAGCTTATTTTCTTTACTAATTGTTAACTGACAGGAGCATGCACAACATGCATATGCCCACCGCTACATCTACATCATCTACATAAAAAATAAGCTGTATATAAGAACTACAACTTGTATAACTTATATGAACTACTTTTTATTTGGAGGAGTTTAATGTGTCTCACTACTCAAAATCACATAAATATGTTGAAAAATATGTAATAAAGGGAAATCATAAATTTTCAAATCAGTTTAATATTTACATCCTTTTCATCTTGATTATCAATGTAAATGTAATAAATATTAACTCCAAAATATCAAGTAGCAGTACAATTTTTAAAAGTCTAAAAGTAAACTATAATGATGTTAAAATATACATATAATTTTATGAACCTTCTGATTGTCCACTATACTTTTAATATAAATAAATATCATTTTATACGACCCACTACAAAGGTTCAAATTAGATACACAACTCATAAAAGCTATACAATGTGTAGGTCATTTTAATTTTTTTCAAAGGGTCTATTTGGTTAACATGAAAATAATATAAATAACATAAAAATTTGAAATAATCAACTTCACAAAAAGTATTTACATTTATTATATTTTTTTATAAAAAATAATATTAAGTTAATTATTTTATGTACAAATAAAGTATGATTACATTTACGAAAGCACTAAATAATCATAATAACCTTACCTAGCTTATTCATGTGCTCTTAAATGTGCCAAAGTATGTTTTTTTTCATGGGAGAGAACATATGTAAGTCACACAAGATAATCATGATTAATTTCAACACAAAGCACATTGTAAAAATATTACTTTTTTTAGAATACATTATACCGTATACTATTTTTAATAAGTTGAGCATTTTAAATTTTCACGTCATTTACTTTGTTTTTCGTACTAACAAAACGGATCCCTTAAAAAAAAAATTTTCACAGCCACGTTTATGTCCGTGAGCTTTTTTAAAAATATCCATTAGCCTATTAACCGCGGACAAACTAACGGACAAACCGTGACCATTAGGACCACTACCACCCCTACAGTTCGCTCCTTTTTTCTCTTCCCCGCCAAGGAGGTTCATATTCTTATCCCCTCTCCTCTGTGGTCTCCACCACCAGGTGAGTCTCCTCTCACCCATCTTCCCCATCCACAACAAACAAAGAAGGTGCGTGCCACTTTTCCATCCAGCATCCGGCGGGTGGAATTTCGTGTCGTCGATAAAATTGCAAGCCATGTACTGTAATCTCATGTAATGAAGGTGATTTTGCTCATGCTTCTCTTGTGTGGTCGAAATTTTTTGGCAACAAATAAGCTTATTTGAAATTGTGGTTTATGTAATTCCCAACTAAGTGTTGGCTTTCTTCCTCAATTTAATGGTACTACATAGCAATTTTTTTTTTTCTCTCTAGTGCGCTACAGGTAGGTAGTTTCTTTTGATGATAATGAAGATGGAATTCTGTGCAAGTTGGAACACGACAGCTATTTTTTGTGACAAAATGGACGATGTCTCATTTTGGGGAGCCACTAACAGGTAACTATGAATGGACACCTACATCAGTGGAATCTGCTTTGTCCCGTCGTTCTTCTGACATGATTAGGTTAAAGTTTTCCTATGGTGTGGTCAACAGCCCAATTACTATCATCAACCCCATTTGTGCTGTTATATGGCTCCTATTATAGAACGACTCGCAGATAAGCATCAGTCCGTGAGAGGGATAATTCGGGAGCTAGAAAGTTACGGTTTGTTCAGAAAAATTCTAAAAATTAGAAATCAGTAATAGCGAATAAAGTTTAGGGAAAATAATATCTTAAAAATAACTGATAAAACAAAACCAAAAGAACATAGATTTAATATAAAAAATCTTTCGTGTATCGAGAGTAAAAAATTATGGGACCACAACAAATAATTCACTACTTCGATCAAAAATTACAGTCTTCAAATATATATAGATGTATAAAAAAATTACCCACCTAATATATACTATTGAGATTACAAGATTTCTTTTTTTCAATACACATATAAGATTATACTGATAAATAATATTGATCTATCTTCTTATCTTTATATCTATATTTTTTTGTCTCATACATCTTATCTTTTCTTGTCTTATCCTATTTTAGGATGAGACAATTGAGTTCCAATTTATATAAAAGTTTTGAGGCCCTAATCTTTTATAGAACAACACAGTCACCTCTATTTAGTATCCCTTGATTTCTTTAACATATTGGTACATATCATTAGTATTTATAATAATAAATATTAAAATGGTTGTCATACAAAGGCACGTATATTTATAGCATTGTTGAGGATATATTGGTGTTGAGGCATACATGGTTTTGCAGTAGACTTTTGTGAAGATGAGCAATTTTGGTTATAGACCTAATACTTTTGCTCGTAATATGATAATTGATGTTTTATTTAAGCTAAAACAAGGTGACGCTGCTTTGCGGATTTTCAAAGAAACTCCATCTCCTAATTTTTTATCATATAACATAGTGATCTCTAATCTCTGTGAACTTAATGACTGGTCTACTATCTGCCAAACAATGAAGGAGATGATGTGGAAGGGCTTTGTCCCTGATGATCAGTCTTTAATGGGGATGCCGAATTGTTTCTGTAAATCTGGCAAAATACTTGAGATGTTCCAGGTATTAGGGTTACTGATTAGTCTAGGCTATCAATTGTCGGCGACTAAATTTAAAATAATGCATAAATTGAATGTAATTAGCAAGGTAATAGGATTTGACGTAGACAATATAATTTAAATTAAATATTTTATCATATTCGAATAAATAAAGCTCTAGCTTTGAATTGAGTCGAGCCTCATTATTATATTACTAAGTTATGGACAAAATTCATCGCGGCACTAACTTATAACAAATATGTGTAAACTTTAAAAAAAATGAGTTCAAAATCAAACTAAAAAATGTGTTCAAAATCAAACCGAATGATTTTACACATCAGCCGCTAGCCGGGCTTCGGCTCAACTTGTCTCGAGACAAAACCAGCCCAAATTGACTCTAATTCTTTTGGGCTCAGGCTCTCTAAGTTTTTAATAAATTTAACTTTTAGTATTATAAACATGAACTACAACTCCTATATAGCCTATATGAGTTACATTTTCTATTTGAATTAATTTAGTAGTCTACTACTTAAAATCTACATAGATAAATATAAAAATAAATAATTAGATACTTATAATTTCTTAATCAATATAACACACCCTTTCAGGTTAATTGTTAAAATAATTACAACAAAAATCAATTTTTAAATATTCTTAAAAATTAGGGTATTTTAAGAAAATCTAAAAATAAGTCATTGATATTTGAAAAGATAAATATTTACTATTTCTTATTTATGCACTCTATTTATCATATATGTAGACTGTATTTATAACAACCTAACCGTTCTGAGCTATGGGCTTAGTGCTACTAATTAAAACTCAGTGACTCATAAATTAATTTTTTATTAATTTATCAATATAATAAAAATCCATGACTTAAAATTAATACAAAAAATGCAAATTAAGTCCATACATAAAGAATTAGTTAAGGTTCAAATTCTAAGTCATGCCATGAAATAAAATATAAAATAACAAATGATTGGAATTAACTAGGACCCATGAAATGAATCAAAATCCCACTATCATGCAAAGAGACCAGAAGTATGATAACAATTAAGGTAAGAAAAATTAAGAGTTTAAAAATAGAGTCGTCTAGTTGTCCCTGACTCTAAATCATCCATCCATGCTAGTACGTGCAGCAGCAATTCTGAGTTATTGCTAAAAATACTAAGTCATATAATAATAAAAAACAAGTCAATGTATTACACAATATTATTAATGAAATCTTTTAATACTTATGAACCTATGTCGTGCTCCAATTATGCTTGGAGTTGTGATAGCCCCATCCAGATATAATCTCATCTATGAGTTAGAGTCACAGACATAGTTATAAATATTGTCATTGACTCATCCTATCGGTATTACAAATACATAATGAGTCATTTTGCACCATTCCGCCATATCACCACTTTTGGCCAGAAAGGGTGTAAAGGGGACACAATGTCTTTGGAGAGGGTTTCAAGAGAGGAGAGAATAAGGAGGAGGACGTTGATCAAGGAGGAAGAAAGATTTAGTGTTGCCATGGGTGATTTTCAATGAGGTAAAAATCCGAACTCAAATCTAGGGTTTCTCTAGTCGATCAATGTACTCTTTGTTCCAATGACTTGTTTGTGATTCTTATTGTTTGTTGGTAATTGAATTGCATACAAACAAGTTGATCTTAGGGAGCATGACTATAACAACCCTGCCCAAAGTCCTAAATAATGAGCTAAATTATTTTTTCAAAAGTGGTTACCAAGTTAAAGATCCAACGACCAGTTTGTGATTCTTATTGTTTGTTGGTAATTGAATTGCACACAGACAAGTTGATCTTAGGGAGGACAACTGTAACGACCCAGCTTAAAATGCAAACTAATAGAATAAGTCATTTCTTCAAAAGTGGTTAACTAAGTTAAAGATATATATTTCGTTCCTAATTATAAACATGATCTTATCCCAGTAAGTGTTAGATGTGGGACTAAGTTAAGAGATCTTACAATCCATCCACCTTAGAAAATTTTGTTACCGAAATTCCTATATTTGACCCGTTACTAGCCCCAGTCCATGACCTTCTTTATTATGTGATCGGTAGTCTAACCAACGTCTCTAATCCATCTCACTATCTAACATGGAACCATAAGGCTCTGATATCATTTGTAACGATCCAGACCAAAGTGTAAACTAATGGGCTAAATTATTTCTTTAAAAGTGGTTAACTAAGTTAAAGATTTATAGTCCATTTTCACTTATAAACAAATCTTATCCTAGTAGGTATTAAATGTGAGACTAAGTTAAGGGATTTTACAACGACTTTGGGTTGTGATTGTGAGGACATTGTGAGTGAGGGTTCTTCATTGCTCTTGAGCTTCTTGTATTGGGGAGAGACTCGATTGTGGGGATTGCATGTCCACGACCAGGAAATATTCATGGGAGTTGAGTGCTTGTAAATTATTATTTCGGTAAGTGATATTAAGATTGGTGAAACCTCATAAACTCGGGTGTTTTTGCATTCTCATTTGGTTGGTGCCGAGTGGCAAAACCCTAGTTGAATTCAAGGGTTTCGCTAGCCGAGTTGGGAAGGTTTGGACGTGGTGTTAAAGTTTCTTTGTTGATTAAGTTGCTAATTGTGACTTATTAGTGTGGTAAAGGAGTCAGATTGGTTGGTGTTGAACTCAATGGCTGAAAATTTTGTTTGGTGCCTATTCTCAATCGGGTGCAAATTTTAGGTAGTCGGATTGTTACCGGGTGCTTTCATACTTTATCATACTTGTTGTGTAACTTATGAAAGATTGAATATTTTTGGAGTGAAATACACCGTATATGTGCTGATTTAGGATAAAAAATTTAACCCTAGAGTTTACCCTATGAAACTCGGCATGCATGTTGATGTGAAATTTATAACGCAAGTGCACGTGTCGAATCAAGTAATAAAAGTGATAAGAAAGTATCGTCCCACGAGGAATTAGTTGTAGAAATTCTCAATTACCAAAACTAATTTAATTAATTATACTTAAATGAAAACAAATTCAAAGAGTGAATTAATTATGAATTACGACTAAACTAATCTAAAATTGCAATAATTAAATGATAAATTTAACTTCAAAACGACAAACCTAGGATTTTCAATTTCACTTAGTGCTCTATATGATTAAAGTTATAATTTTTACCTATGAATTGCATATTCGAATCATTAACCACGGGAATTATTTATTTATGACATCTCTTAGATTCACCATAAACTTATCACTCGCACTCAATTTCTATATCTCTATGAAATTACGTATGCAAAATGATACATTAAGTTCTGCCCTTAACAGTTACCCAAGACATATAAGTATATCTCTATCTCATATATAAATTACCTAAAATAGATGAACAAAGACTATTTTATTCAATGACAAATCTAATCTTTCTATCTCTAGACAAGATTAAATCTCTAAATCAATCAATAGGTGGTCAATCTAATGATAGCATTAACGAATAGAATAAAATAGATGATCCAAAAACACAATCACATAAATAAAAATTAATAACCTTTATTAATCCATGCATTAAGTTTTATTGAAAATCCTAAAAAAGAATTTACTCCATAAAATATTCAAATAAACACAAGAAATTCATATGTGATAAGAAAGACATCATTAATCACAAAGAAAAATAAATCAGAATAAAGAAAAACTCTTTTGGAAAAAGCTAATTCTTCTTCTCATCCAATCCCTTCATCGTTTCTCTCCCTGTCTTTCGAGCCGTCGTTTTTTCGCCGTCTTTTTTTGTTCCCCTCTATAAAACCCTGATTCACTTTATAAATGATCAAGCTAAGGATTTCAAGTGGGGCCACCATGCAACATTACCCGGATCGCTACAGTACCCGGGTCGCTACGGTACTCGGGTCGCTCTTACTCTAGCGACCGAGTTGAAACAGTGACGGTGATGAACAGTAGCCGGGCCGAGTTGCTACAATACCGTCCATCCAAAATTTACTTTTTCGCCCGATTTCTCTCCAAATTTGTTCCAGATCGTCTTCTAAATCTTGTACCTTAATAAAACAACATTAATTAGCACTCTTTACACCAAAATCACAATGATTTCTCGCATTATTAATAATAAATAATAGACTCTTAAACTAATAAACCTTAAGTAAAAACAACTCGAAACATGACAAAATTCAACATGAAATGCAAAGAATAATAACTCTCAGAGTTATCACACCCCCAAACTTGAATATTTGCTAGTCCCGAGCAAACCCTAAACTAGACTCGACTCACTTCTCCAATTCATACAACTCATCCAACAAATCAATTTATAACTCCTCATTAGTATACACACATTCTTCCTTGAAATCAAATAATAATATTCTAAAATTCATAAGATATTCAATTGTAAAATAAAGGTACAAACACAATTCCCAATATGAAAAGAAAATAAAACTCCCAAACTTATCTTTCAAATGAGTTTAGAATTAGCTTATACTATCATCCAATACAATTAAATCAAATTCTCCAAGTATCAATTTTCTCTCCACTAATATAAGAAACTTGTCAATCAAGATCAATAGGATTTTATAGGCTGTAATGGGGCTAGGCTAAAGGCTAAAAATTGATATCAAGGTCAAAAACAATAAACCTTAGCTTAAGACTCTTTCCAAGCTTGAAACAAATTAATTAAATTCCTTGTCACTAACAATTTCATCCATCCACATTCTACTTCCAAAGACATACATAATTGATAAATAACCACGATTTTTTTTTCACGAATTTTTTTTTCTTTTTTCTTAGTTTTTTTTCACTTCATAAAAATTTTTTTCAAATAAACTCCATCCCCAAAAATATCATTTTCATTTTGCAAATTGCAACCTTGGAAAAAAGTCAATCACTAAAGTTTTAGGTTAGGGCAATTACTAAAAAAAAATTGAATAAAATGAAATAAGGCTAAGTCTATTAATATAGGACACAAGCAGAAAGGTTAACTTTAAGGCTCAAAATTTGGCTGAAATAAGATCAAATAATAGGTAGCTTGAAAAGACCTGGTTAACAAACTCACCTAAATCATTTCTATCATGACAAGTCACCTATGATTTCGCCTCAAGAAAATTTTTACTAGAATTCTAGATCATTTTCTTCAGTTGTATTAATAATAACATAAACATCATCTAAGCATCATCAAAATCAAAGTTGAGAGTTACACCAAAATTATATTGGGAAAAATATTTGCAACAAAATTCACAATATAAACACCCATAGAATTTCTTCATATTATATTATCAAACAAAGAAAAATAATGCACACTTCTATTATCGAACAAATTAATAAGTTGGATGGTTTGTATGAAATAAAGAAGAACACGACTAACAACTCCTAATTTATTTATTTATTTAACAAGTAAACTAAACTCCCCCCAAACTTAAACAATGCATTGTCCCAATGCTAAAAAAAATATAAACTTAAAAATAACAAAGCAAAAGGATATCAGTGGATATGAGAGTATATAGTTGATGGTTTGTTTTTTTTTATTTTGTGATCGTAGAATTAGTTTAGGCCAAATAACGCATTAGGACGCGTATATTATATTCGGGTGGGTTATTAGTTATAGTACATGTCATTTTGATGTTATGCGGTTGTATTATTTTATAGGATTTTTCCCGATTTTTTTTTTGATTTTTCTAGGATTTATTATGAGTTAGTTAGTATTCTCGACTCGAGTCAGTGTCGGGTTAAGTCTAAATTACAAGTTTTCCACCCCTACACTTCTCACCTTTCTTCCCAAACCCGGACGCTTCATCTCCACCCCCTCCCAAACCCTTGCCGCCGCCCTTGAGGTCACTGTTGCCGTCGAGCTCTGCCCCCCGCCGCCGATCACCGCCACCCAGCTCGCCGTGCCGTCGCCGTGCCGCCCTGCCGAGCCCTACCACCTTCCAGCCATCGCGACGCCGAAATCGCTGCGATTTTGTCACCGCCTCGTCAACGATCCGCGGTCGTCTCCATCACGTCAGAACCCTTCCCCTCAACCTTCCAGACACTTCCCCCCTACCTAGCACCACCGTCGACGTCAGCCGTGAGTCCGATCGAAGCGACCGACCGCCCTGACCGAACTCGACGCCGCCGTTGGTGGCTATCACCGCCGCAGCTACCCTTGTCGTCACCACCACTGGGTTGAGCTTGCCGAGACGGTGCTAACACTCACCCCCGATTACCTCGCCGGAGCAGTCGCCGGAAAACCGTCGGAACCACTGGAATACTGCCAAAAAAACTGCCCGAGCTTGCCTAAAAATCGGACTCGCTAGAAATCATCTAATCTTCCACCGAATCCCTTCGGTCGAAACCAATCAAACGTCGGACGCCTCTAGGTGCCGAATCTGAGCTACAAACCGTGCGAGGTATAATTGTTTTGATTTAATTAATTAACAATGTTGATTGAGTGAACAACATGCTAGGATGTTAGGATTTATGATTGATGTGTTAAAAATTTTCATGATAATAAAAATATGAATATGTGTGATTGGGTGATTGTGTGAAATTAAAAACGAATGCTAAAGAATTAATTAAACAGACTATATAATTGTTGTAATCTAATACAACCTATAGTATGACAAATTGTATTGATCATTGGTGTGAGTTTACTATAGGGTGTGTATGCATCATGATTGGGCGTTAGAATTTAACTTGATGTGTAGGAACGGAGTAGGAGTTTGCCGCCTAGGCACGTGGACACGCTCGAAGCTTCTACCAAGTCCGTTAGGACACGCTTCTCAGGTTTTATCGCTCCACTCTATCGTTGATTTGATTTCCAAATCGTCGGACGTGTCAAGTGGATGATTTATCGGACCCCACCTAGCATGGGTCATCTAATCGATTATTTTCGGAATTAATAACCCTCGAGGATGAGATCCCTCGAGTTTGTTTTCGAAAATAAGATCTACTTCAAGTTGCCTTCGGGCCTATTATAATAAATCCCAACCCAGCCATATAAATAGTTTTATCGAGTTTTCAGTGAGGCGAGAAATGGAGAAATCGACTGCACGTACCATGCAGAGGATGCCGTGATAGTCAAAGCGGGCTCTGGAT
>JAVDBV010083552.1:0-17526 GCA_032619315.1 Piper longum | reverse complement strand
CAGCGTGGTCGTGCTGCCCCGACCAGCCCCGGCCCTCATCCGGCCACCACGACACCGGAACCACCGCGGCTAGCACCGCGCCCGCGGGCATTTGTGTCGCCGATTCCGGTGCCAACGACCGTCGCCACCGCCGTCCAGTGATCGCCTCGAGCCCCTTGACCCCCCAGCGACCTTCCCCGACCAGAGCGCCGCCGATCGCCGCCCTGGCCGGCCAGATTTAGCCACCCAACGCCGCCAATCTGTTTTTGACATTTTTCGGCGAGCCACCGCCTCCATTGGCTGCGTCAATGCCACAGACATGTCGGGCTCACCGATGTGGTTCGTATGGTACCCTATACGACCAGTAGACGCTGCCGACGACTCTTGCCAAAAAACTGCCGGTAGTCGCTGGAAAACCACTGAGCTGTCGGAAAACCGCCGAAACCCGCCGGAAAACCAGAATTGTTGGAATTCACTGGAATTCACCGGATCTTCCGCGAAGTTCACCCGGTCGAACCCGATCAAGCTTCAGAAGTTGTGGAGCGCCGAATTCGAGGTTCGAGACACACTAATGACGAAACCCTAGTGTCGTCGACTGCCGATGATGCGAGGTATAATTACCTCCAAGTTTATTATTTAGAATTGATGATTGTTAGACAACATGCTAGGGTTGAGTAATTGATATGATAAATGCCTATGGGAATGAAACGATGAGTTAAGTGACATGATTTGATTAAGTGTGAATGAACAGCAAGTGAGTTAATGAGATAATCGAGTCTGAGTATGATAATTGACCACAACGTAACTTGCAAACGTATGATAAAATTGGTATGAATGAGATAAGTTAGGATAACCTTTACAATTATGACTATTTGATTGTGAATTGATGATGATTGGATTGTATGTGATAATTAGGATGTGTTTGATGCATCATTTAGTTTTTGGCCGTTAGTATTTAGCTCTGATGTGTAGGTACGGAGTAGGAACTCGCCGCCTAGGCGCGATGACACGCTTGGAGCTTCTACCAGATCCGTTAGGACTCGCTTTTGTTTTACGTCCTTTCTATTGTATATTTGATTATAACTTGTAGGACGAGTTAAGTGGCATTTTATCGGATCCCACTTAACTCGGGTCATTTAGCCGAATTGTTTTCCGAATTAATAACCCTCAAGGATGAGATCCCTTGAGAATGATTTCAAAAATAAGATCCACAGAAAGTTGCCTTCGGGCCTATTTTATAAATCCCTTCCCAGGCCTATATATTTTTATCGAGTTTTCAGTGAGACGAGAGATGGAGAAATCGACTGCACGTACCATGCAGAGGATGCGTGACAGTCAAAGCGGGCTCTGGATTAGTGTCAGCGGACTGTTCCATTCCCGAGGGATCCTGACAACTCCGCGTTTGAGTTCCTCATACCCGAAGAACATGGAGGTTTACGGGTACGGTTTAGTACAGCACATGTCATGACTTGTGGTTTCAAGGGTACTGATGGCGACTGCCTTAGAGTATTCGGCATTCGTGCTCAAGGCCATGAGAAATATGGAGGTAAGGAGTGGGCTTAGGATTTGAGACCAGAAAATGAAGAAAATGCCGAGGGTGGAAACAGCAGCAGCAGTTCAGTCAGTTCGGTATGCTACTTGGTCTGCAGCCCAGTGGCTCCTCAGTAGATGCCCTTCAGAGAGGATCAACTTGGATTCCCCATTCATGTACTAAAAAACCAAGAAACTGTCCTGACGAGACACCAAAAGCACATTTTTGTGGATTCAACTTCAAGTTATTGACTCTACACCGATGAAGTACCTTTCGCAACACCTTACAATGATCACTTCTTGCTTTTGACTTTACAATTATGTCATCAACGTAATCCTCCATTTCCACATGTAGCATGTCTGCAAAAATATACTGCATTGCCCGTTGATAAGTGGCTCCTGCATTCTTCAAACCAAACGGCATTACCGTATAACAATAGATTCCAACAGGCGTGTAGAAAGCTGTCTTTTCTTCACCTTCGGTTGCCATACGAATCTGATTATATCTACTAAATTCATCCATGAAAGAAAACATCTGACAACCAACCACATTGTCCAGTAAAATATCAGGAATTGGTAAAGGAAATGCATCCTTGGGACATGCTTTGTTGAGATCTCGGAAATCTACACAAATCCTTATCTGGCCATTCTTCTTCTTTACCGGGACAACATTTGCTAACCATTCAGGGTATTTGACTTCACGAATGAAGTTTGCCTTCTTTAGCTTCTCTATCTCTGTTGCGATCATGGCCTCGATTGGTGGACTGAACTTTCTTCTAGCTTGAACTACTGGACGAACCCCCGGCTTGACTGCAAGGTGGTGTACTGCAACTTCGGATGACAAACCTGGCATCTCATCATATGACCATGCAAAACAGTCCTTGTAGCTTCTAAGTAAATCAATGAGGCGTTGTTTCTCCATTTCTTCTAAACCTGACCCAAGAAAAGTTGGACGAGGCTCTTGATAAGTTCCCAAATTAATTTCCACAAGTTGTTCTGCAGCTAGAGTAACTCCCTCTTCGAAATGACTTGGTGCTTGTTGTACTTCTTGATCATGTAGTCCCTCTTCATGCACTATTGTTCCTACAAACCATGGTCGCATGGATCCTTCATTTTCACTTGATATGCAATAAGGAAATAATTCTGACCTGATTGAATCTTCCGGTTCCAAGGTTATGATCTCCGATTCATCAAATGAATTGCATTCTTTCTCTTCCAAGTAAATGATCGGGCATGGGTCAAGTGTAATTACTTCCTTTTCACAAAAGTTCGTCACTGACATTTTCCATTGTCCTAATACCATGGCGGCATCCTCAGTTTTGACTTTGCACTTCTTGAGTGGTGGCATTTCTTTAACCTTTTGCTTCGGTTGTCCTGAATGCACTGTTACCTTTAAAGGTACTAATGAAGCTTCCGGTCCTGGTGAAATTGCTGGTGCCGATGGAACTGACAACTTGTGTAACTTTGCTACTTTAGGAGGCTTTGGTGGCGGATAATTGGCCGTTGGTTTAATAAAATCTGGCAAATCAAGTGTAGCAGGATAAACATGACTAGATGGTTGTGCTCGAGCCAACTTCAGGACATTTCCCTCCATGAAGAATGCGGCATCCGCAAAATGTGCTTCTTCAATAGCAAATGGGTTTCGTAGCCCCCGAACTCGGATCTGACCTCCTTTACTGGGTGCAGCTTTAATGCATTGGTGCCACGAGGATGGCACGCATCGGTGATCATAAATCCAAGGTCGCCCAAGAAGCATGTGCCACATTGGATCAACTTCTAAAACATGGAATATATGTGGTAAACTGAATGGACCAACAGAGATGTGTAAGCACATCGTCCCTAACGACTCACATGGTATAGGAGATACTGAATTGATTGTCGTATTCATTTGGCATGAGATTTTCCTTAGTATAACCCAATTCAAACAACACATGAATAGGAAGAATATTGATTGATGATCCTTGATCCACAAGTGCATGCCGAATAAGCTTGTTTCGGTGCTCCACACTGACAAACAATGGTCGATTGTGGTTGGGCTTAGAGTGACACAAATCGTCATTGGAAAAAGTAATGATTCCAGCTTGCATTGGTAAACTATCGTCAGCATATAGCCAAGACGGGTTGGTACAGGATCTTTGTTCCTTATTCACTCTAACTATAACAGGTAGAGGATATCTCAAATACTCTACATCTGTGAGGTAGTTATTGGTAAAGGATGCTCTGAATTGTCAATAATTGATGAAGATTCCTTATTCCAAGTTAATGCAAGATACTAAAAAATTTGGTAAGACCTTATGATAGGAAGTCACAACCCATTGACGAAGCCTAAATGGTGCATAGATGGATTGATGTATAGTGTACATAGCAAAAAGAAAAAAGAAAAACTATTCAAATCACAAGTACCTTAGAGAAATCAATGCATCAAGGATTATTTTGTCGTTAAACGAGTACCATAGAGAAGAACTGTCACCCACCATGATGTATCAGTAAGAAATCACAAAAAAGGTGGAGAGTCTTAGATAGTGAAAAAGTAAAAAAGGCGGCTCTAAGAGGAAAAAATAACAAATTCATATTGCAGTGGCGCAAAAATACTCCAAACGGTTCGATCGCTACTCTTTAACAATATCCACCGAACCAGGAAGCTAATGTTTGCACAGATTTAAATTTACCTATTCACATGGATAAATTTTGAGAGATTATGAGAAAAATATATTTTCTGTTCCACATCTATCGGAGGATATTTTTTAAAAAAAAAAATTAGAGGAAAAGATCTTTGTTGTTTTGAAACTACTGGAGGATATTTTCTGTTCCACATCTACCGGAGGATATTTTTCGCTGTTTAGCCACGATTTGTCGTCGACTGCCAACGTGCTGGAGCCTTGAAGACTTGGAGGTTAGTCTTGCTACCGCTGCACCGTCAAACCTCGTCGAGGAGAAGAATTGAAGTGCCACCCAAGAATCCTTTGTGGCTACCTTGGAGCCCCAAGGTGCTACCCATGCTAGAAGTAGGTTTGATCAAGAGGAGAGGTGCCGCCACTGTCGAGAAGAAGCATTTGACGTTGGAAGAGAAGATGGCAGAAGTCGAGGAGGAAGAAGGCCTAGATCCGCTTACCCTTCTGCCCGCGACTGGCTTGGTCCATTTGCCCCAATTCGTGTCCACTTTCCGTTCGCATTAAGATCGAACAACTCGGTCCACTCAACAGAAGCCCACCATATCCACTAAGCCCACCATGTCTCCCCAAAGCACACAGAACTTGAGCTTGATTTTATTTATCATTCATCTTGGAAAAGAAAAAGAGCCCATCAGATGTGAACCGGACCACATTGCAGCAGGGCATACCAACCCGGTTGGTTCGGTTCAACTCAGATTTTAAGTTAGGATTTATTTCAACACCTTCACGTGTGCTCTGGTGTGAAACTCGGTACCCCACTGTTGTGCCGCATTCTAAAAGCAACGATGAAGTTATATCATCATTTGAGTACAACATAGAAATTTGTAATTTGTGAAAAAATTTAAAATCAATAGATTGAGAGTACTTATCTTATTGTGTATTTTGACCTAGAAATTCAAGCTGGACTATAAAGAACCATGTAAAATTTTTTGAGAGTTATTTTAAGCTTATAATATTGTATTTTTATCGCACTATTTATTTGCGCGGTAAGGGCACCTCAGTCCCACTAAACCTTTAAATTTAGATCGAAAGACGTGAACCGCAAGGGCGGACAATCTTGTGTCCGAACAATGTCCTATAATTATTTTATAATATTTTATTTTATTTTCCATTCATGAAAGTAATATTTATAACTAAAGGAATTAGTTTCCCATTAGAAACTTTTAATTAGGATTCTTTATTTCTATTATTTATAGTAAAGGTATTAGTTTTGTATTCACATAAGTAAAACGAATTACAATTTTATCTTTTTATTTTTATAAATAGAAGTGCAAAACTAAATATTCTTAAATTAGGTCTTATTTTGAGTTTAATAATTTTTCAGTTACCAATATTTTTAAATTTACAATTTAATACATATTGACTAATTGATAAATAATAATATATATAATTTTAAATGATTAAATATAATAATGTATTTGAAGAGGTTGTCTCTGTATCAAGAACATATAAATCTTGTCATTTATCTAGATCACATAATTATATATATTTTTTAATTTAGATTAAATTATCCTCAACTTCCAATCATTTTTATATGTGGTCTTAAAGAGTATCGTTGCTTATAATAATTTTTTTATTATGTAAAAACTTAAATTTTTGCAAATAATTATTTCATGTGTGTGGAAATGGCAATCAACTAATGACTAGTGTTGCATAGAAGCCAAACATTTGGGTTTTAGTTGAACTCAAACAAGATGCCTGTCAAATCCGGTGCCTACGAAAACCCAACCTGACCAAACTCTAGTAGTAAGGTTTGGATAACTAAAAAGAGGGTTTGGTTATGGAGAAACGGAGCATCCAATTATAAATAGTCAGGTTTAGCAATCGAATGATAAGTACCCGGTACCTAGTGTATGATTGTTAAATTACGATTTTAATTATAAAAGTTAATTTCCTCATTACTTTTTTGGAACAAATATTTATTAATAAAATTATCAAGTATCTTATTAATATTTTTTTAAAAAAAATTTACTTAACTTCGCTTTTTTAAAATGTATTATTATTATTATTATATAGTTTCAATTTTTTTTTAAAATATGTAATTGAAATAGTTAAATGGGTACATGTTAGTACATGGTCGGGTTTGGTTATATCTTAATAGTGAAAAATGGTCGAGTTAGTAGCGATAAAACATTAAATTATAAATAATTAAGTTTAGTTTATAAATTTATGTTAAATGATGATGAATTTGGTTCAGAGTACCCCACCAAACCCCTTAAGGCAACCCTACATTGAAAATGAAAATTGACCACTCTGGATTAAATTATGAGCTCCTTCAACTTGACGGGGCTTATTCTTTGACATTGTAAACTTGTGCCCTACACCAGAGCTTCTTTCTTCGTTTTCTTCGCTGTTCTCCCCCCCACCAGATCACAACCATGGCTTCCAAGGAGCACGCCAATTGGTCTCCCTATGACAACAATGGCGGGTACAATGTCCTGTCCCCTCTTTTTCTCGTTTTATCCCCTCTTGTTGATTTGATTGATAACCTGGTACCTGGTGCGCAGAACCTGCGTCGCCATCGCTGGTCTGGATTATTGTGTGATTGCCGCCGATACGAGGATGTCCACCGGCTATAGCATCCTCACCCGCGATTACTCCAAAATCTGCCACCTGTGAGTAAATTTCTCTCTTCCCAACTCGTCTCTCCGGTGTTGTAGGGGGCAGTAACTGATAGCTGATAGATTGTGTGCTTTAGAGCTTTTTTGAATGGTATTAAGAAGAGCCATGTATCAACAACATATATGATTTAAGTGTTTGTTGTTGAGTATCAAAAAATTTTGCTAGCTTGTAATATTGGAATGTTAGTCATTCGGATAATAAGAGATATCACATGATGATCGGCTTTTTGACCGGAGAATTGATATTCCCATTTAGCCCATCTTGATTAGTTTTTCTTTGTTTGTTTGTCTGGAGGTTAGGGCAAGCGTTCCTGAGCCAAGGTTGTGCTTTTTATTTTTTCCGTGATTTCCAAGTTTGTGGGGAGTAAATAACGTGGCATGGCTATACTGAATGTTAATCTGTATCTGCTCTTAAGATAATAATAAATTGTGTTTGCTGCTTCCCGTTTAGCTGTAGAGATTGTGTGGTCTGTCATATTATGTTGAATTAGTTAATACGGATGAAAAGTTGTGATCTAACTTGCAGTTTATGATTTGTGTAGTTCAGAGAAATCAGTTATGGCATCGTCTGGGTTTCAGGCTGATGTTAAAGCTTTACAAAAGAACTTGGCTGCCAAGCATCTTGTGAGAATCACCACTTTCTTTGCTGATTAGCATCTCTTTTACCTTAGGATACTGGCCTAATGATGCTTGTCTTTCTACAAGTTTTTGTTCTTGTAGTCATAGATTGAATAAATTAGTATGAAACAATTTAAACATGGTCTATGTTTCAATGCCAACGTTTATATCTCGATTGCTTCTTTTGGGCCTTGTTATTGTTCTGGTTGACACAAATCAATGCCACTGATCCCAGTCTAGTTGGAACGAGATGCAGTTGGTTGTGGTGGTGAGGAAATTGTAGGACATATTTTTGACATGTTCCCGTTTTGATTATTTTGATATACCTGTATATAGGGGAGAGCGTTGGAACTGATGGTTGATGGATTAGAATCATTCCATTTGTCAGAATGTTAGTTTTGTTTAAATAGAAGATTTCTATGATATTGATTGTCAGAGAAACTGTTGATATTTTTTATTATTAGTAATAATGTGTATGCCATCCAGAAGATTTCCTGCAGACTGAACCCATGCTCTGGGAGCTGAAATTTGTTTCTTTTATTTGTAAAGGCTGTGCGTATATGCATTGCCCGCGTACTCATGAATAGTTCTTGTACCATATTTTATCTGTTCAGCAGAATCGTTTTTTTCCCTTCATCTGTCTTCTGATTACGTCAGAGTAAATTATATAGCTTGCTTCAATACTCAATGTCTTTCCAAGTTATGCTTGCATCATAAGAAGATACTTTAACCGAGGTTGCCTTCTGAAAATTATTTAGTGATGGTGGTGGTTGTGGTAATGGTAGCTGCAGCGACAGCATGAACTTAATGTTAAATATGTTGTCAGATTGTTTTTAGGAATTGTTTGCAACAAATTGTGTAACTCTGTGTTCTGTAAGACAAAGGTTTAGTAACTCTTATTAGTGAGTTCTGCCAATTTCTATGGTTTTTTTTCATTGATTAATAATTTATGATGGAAACTTTGTGATAGCAGTGGTGATCCACTGTCAACCAATGTGATAAATTTAAATTTTTAGATGTCATCGGTTACATTGTTCCTTTAGGGAAGTAACATTTAGTTCTTTCCTGTGTTACGTTTCCCCCACTTCATGGCATCCATTCAACTAAAGAATTGATAATTATAGCTTTAGAAAAAAAAAGAATTGATAATAATAACTGTTGTAGTTCTTCATTAGTAATGTTTGTGATTGATGAAACTACTGCATTTGTTTTGGGCAGGAAGACATGTATTTTGCTGATTGAAAGGAAAGACTATTTAATACATGTTAACATTTATTTTTTGAGTTAATATTGGAGGAAAATTTGTAGGTCACGTTTAATTATTGAATGTCTTTCAATTAGAAATTTGGGGTGCGATTATTGTATGCTTACCACTTCTTTTGTTTAATCTTATGGTGGATTAGATTTACCAGCATCAGCATAATAAGCAGATGAGTTGTCCAGCAATGGCACAGCTTCTTTCAAACACTCTATATTATAAAAGATTTTTCCCATACTATGCTTTTAATGTCTTAGGTGGTCTGGATGATGAAGGTAAGTTTTATACATTCTTATGAATGTTTATGTGCATTATTCTTTTCGTGATACACGGTTTTTATTAACTTTTAAATTAGGTAAGGGATGTGTTTTCACATATGATGCGGTTGGTTCATATGAACGAGTTGGGTATAGTGCTCAAGGTTCTGGATCTACTCTAATCATGCCTGTTTTGGACAATCAACTAAAATCTCCAAGTCCTCTCTTATTACCTGCTAAGGTATCAAAGGAGCTTCATCCGTTTATGTTTCCTTGTAGGAGTTCTTTTAGTTGAATGTGAATCTTCCATTTGGACAGGATGCTGTTACTCCACTTTCAGAATCCCAGGCAATTGATTTGGTGAAGGATGTTTTTGCATCCGCAGCTGAAAGGGACATTTTTACTGTAAGTTTCCTTTATGCCACCATTGCTAATTTATCATCCATTATTAAAAAGGAATCAAAACAATTGAATCTGTAATACAATAGTTTGTTGTACATCTAAGAAATGACAACATGAGCTAATTAGATGAGTCAATGGAAGAATCATAGTTCTTTGTTGCTGTACTTGATGTAGATATGCTTAGTTGTATCTAAGCCTAGGTTAAAGATAGCATCATGGTTCTTTGTTGCAGTGATGGAGTTTCATGTTCTGTATTCTACATGCCCCTGTAGAGAACCTTCTGCTGTTTATTTTTTTGTTATTGGTTAATTTATGCTCACTGTTTGTTTTTGTTTTGTTGTTGTTATAGGGTGATAGAGTAGAAATAGTGGTTGTCAATGCCAAGGGAATTCATAGGGAGCTTATGGAACTGAGGAAAGATTAATTTACGATCCTCGGTGTTATAAATCAGATGAAAGAGAGAATGGATTCTGTCGTCTGCCAGCTTTCTTCTCCCTATAGTGGTTGCATGCACTTTTATGTTTCTATTCTTGGATAAATGCTATAATACTAATGAATGATTGAATGTTGAAGTTTGCAGAAATTTTTCTCGAGGGCTGAAATGAATGGCTGAATGTTGCCTTTTTATCGAGTGGATTACATACTCGAGATTCTTGTTTAAATGATCTTTTAGACTAAGTGTTGGCAATACATAGTGAAGCTGTCGTATAAATCATTTACAAAGCAATATAGGTGCAAGGTAACTGTGTTTCATTTCCATATGCCTTGATCAACAGTGGATGTTCATAGTTTGATTTGGCTTGATTTGGTACTCATTTAGAGATCAAATTGAAGTTTCCTAACGAAAAATTTGTGCTTGTAATTAAAATACATAGGGCGGTAATTGATGTGGCTTTGTTTTTTTTTATAGTAAGATGTCGTATCACGCGCAAGTTATATCGAATAAATTTTAATTTTATAAATAAATTATCATCATATAATAATATATATTATAATAATCAAATATTTTTTATATAGATTTTGATTTGTTTTAAAGATGTATTTTACTTAAATGAAAAAATAAATTAGAATATAATAATTAAATATTGTATATATAGATTTTGATTGGATTTAAAGATATATTTTATTTGAATGAAAAATAAATTATAGTTATTATATTTTTGAAAATAATTAAATAATTTGAGATTAGTTGGGTTCAAATTCATGATCTTATCGTAAAAAGTATTTTTATTATTTTTTTAAAAATAATTGATATTAGCAAAATTTAAACCTACGACTCTATTGCAAGTATTTTTATTGTAATTTTAGATTTTTTGTGTATTTTAATTGATTGATTTTTCTACTTTTAATATCAGGTTAGTATTGAGTTTCATTTTTATTAGTAAGAATATATTTTTAGTACACTAACAAATTAATCTAGCTCGATGCCTTGATGCTCTACCTTAGTTCAAATTGAGTACCTTAGCTCTAATTTTCGACTCAAGCTAAGCACCCCAACCAGTACGAATCAGATGTACATCACTTCCCGTAGCTTTGCTTTCTACCAAATGTAACTTGAGTTTTCACTTTTGGAAAAAATTGTGACACCTCATTAAACCTTTTTTGATAGGTATCACATAATGAGATTCATGCATATGAAAAGCAGAATGCATAAATAGGATGTTGACAAAATTTACATCAATATAACCTATTTTTAGATTTTTAAAAATATACTAGTCTAAAGATTTTTCAAAATCAATAATTTCTTTAATAATAAAGATGAAAAGGTTAAAAAGCATTAGATTTAGTTGAAATCTATAATATTCTTACTATTCACTTTTATATTTATTGATGTGGATTTTGAATGGTGGGATACTTTAAATTGCTCTAATTAAAGGTGCAGCTTATACAAAGCTATATAAGTTGCAACTCTTGCACGTAAAAGCTCTTTACTTTTTATCACGGTTGTAGGAATCGGAATTTGAATCGGAATCGGTTTTCCAATGAATCGGAATCGGAATCGGAATCGGAATCGGTCTGAATCGGCTAAAAATCGGTTTTTTGAATCGGTTAGGAATCGGTCTGAATTGGAATCGGTCAGAATCGGTTATATAAAAATATATATTGACAATTTATAACATAAATATATAAAAATCATATATTGATGTTATTTTGATATTATTATGTGTATTATAGTTTATTATATTTTTAATATTTTTTGGATTTTTTTTAAAATTATTTAGAATTAATTATTAATTTATATTTGGATCAGACTCGAGTCAATTTTTAATTATTATTATAGTTGGATCCGACTCGGCCGATTCTCCCAACTATGCTTTTTATATGTTTTTCGCATGGTAGTAGCTGTCAGTGTTGCGTAACATATGATGATAATCCCAGGATTAACTACACGGCCATTATCCATAATCATTATTTATATTTCTTGAATTTTTATCTCTACATACAAAATAATAATAAATAAATGACAAAAACAAAACAAACGAAAACACAAAGAAAAATAAAACCAATAAAAACACCCTACGAGGGAAGTCTGTCTCCTCCCACTTTATCCGGGCTAGGGTTGGAGGACATGAATCTTATTATTCGTCCCACTTAATTGTACGTTATATCTACTTTAGTCGTTGGATTAGGGATGTTACATGTGCTCCAGTTTTCGGTTAAGAAAAAAAAAGTAGTTATGATGGGACATGCTAGCCATCTTTTCTATTTTCACCATTGCACAAGGACAGCCTCCATATTCCATAGATTCAAGACAGCTACATCTACATGACCTTAATAATTCAACTGAAACAGAAAGCTACAAAAAACCAAGGAAAAATTTTTTTAAAAAAATTAAGCCATATCATTTTCCCACGCAAGCTTTACTCAAAAAACAATACTATTTCTGGTGAACATACATCACTAAATTTTACTCTATACAAAAAGGCAAAACTAGGACTAGCAGCAGTATGATGTGCAATAAAAGTAGAGAGCCGAAGTCCATTGACAGGGTGGCCGGTGGCCACATTGTGGTTACATGACTCTCCTAACTTTCTCCCTCTCCCAATAAGCTGGCTGCTGTGCTTCACTCAACAATGGACCACTGTTGGACTTCCCGCTACTGCTTCCCGTCTCGCGTCCTGGTGTCGACATATAATTGGGGTCTACAACCACGTCCCCTTCCAAAATCCGTAGAACCTTTTAGCGGACATAGTTACCAAAGAGACTATTAGCTCAGATAAGCAAGGTTTTTCAAATATATGTTTCAAGTACATGTTCTAGACCAGGTTATATTTTTGCATTCTTCATACCTGGGACATTCGAGGTCTCATATGGGGATCGCGCCTGATACACAAAGATGCTGCTTGAAGCATACAGTAAACTTCATTTTCAGAATAGCAGTTTCCAAGACGTGGGTCAATAAGTTCCTCAATTGCGTATTCTTCCAGTAATGGGCGAGCCTACACAGTACACCAGCTATTACCATAAGGATTATATATCTAGAAGAGATCAAGTAGTCGGAGGTATACATCTCAATCTCTGATAACCATAAATGGGACTACTCAACTAATTTTCGACTATCACAAATATACTATATGAGCAGGCTCGGTCCCTTACCCATTCAGTCAAGCACTGTTGACCTTTAGGCCGATTGATGTCCACAGCCTTCCTTCCAGTCACCAGCTCCACGAGTACTACTCCAAAAGAATATACATCAGCCTTCTCAGTTATCTGACCACTTTGTGCATATTCTGGAGCTAGGTACCTTTGCATAGAGAGGGTTAACGTTTATAATGCAGATAAAAAGGCTGAAGGTTAACGTTTATAATGCATACTTACCCAAACGTTCCAATTACCCTTGTTTCTTCACCCAAGTCGCCATCTGGTTGCCATCTAGCAAGACCAAAATCTCCAACCTGAGATTGTAAAAAGGAGATATATATTAAACCAAATGCATGAGCAAGAAACAGTTGGTCGGGAAGGCAATTTTGAAAGGTCATTCGACATTTATTATTTTCAATGTTCAGTTATTCCACATGTGAGGCTTGTAAGTTCGATACCTGCTTGCTACCCCACATGTAAGATGGATTATGAACAAAAAAAAGCGCTATAAAAAAAAGAAAAATATGCATGCACATACCAAAGGCTCAAAGTCATGTGTAATTAAGATATTGTTAGGCCTCATGTCACGATGAACAATACATCCAACTCGACATTCTTCGTGCAGATAACGTAAACCACGAGCAGCCCCAACAGCTATTTTTTGCCGAGCAGTCCAGGTTAATGGCTTCTGATTGCTACCTGATACATCCATTCATCTACTTTAATAAGAGCGCCTATAATGTAGACTAAATACATTCCCCCGGAAGAGTTTGGCTTGAAGAATAGGAGGAATTGACAACCAACAACAACAAAACATGGCTTGAAAAGCCAAAGAAACAAAAACTAAATGATCTAAAAAAATCAGAATCTGATTATGCTTTGACACTGGTAAGGACCTTAATGTACAAAGTTCTGCACTAAAGAAACTGGACTTTGAAGCAATGTAACTACTACATATTAGGAACATGAGAAAATTACCATATAGATGAGAATCCAATGATCCATTGCATATGTATTCATAAACTAGGAGCCTCCTCTTATCCTCAACACAAAATCCAATCAGCATGACAACATTTCGATGTTGTGCACAGCTTAGAACTTCAACTTCGGAGCAAAATTCATGATCTCCTTGAGAACTAGCTAGTTTATGTTGTTTGACTGCTATGGCCTGACCATCAGGTAGCACTCCTCGGTGAACAGACCCAAATCCACCTTCGGCAAGAAAATTTACCTGTGAAAATCCACCAGTCGCAAGTTCCAGTTCAGCATAGCTGAACCATCTCGGAGGTTTTCCAAAGATAGGTGCCTTATGTTGGCAAATAGAGCACAACGGAGGTGGACCTGAAGGTGCATTCCTGCCCAGTGTCATTGCTTCCCGTAAATTGCCACTAAATTCAATCTCTGAACCATAGTTGAGGGAGTTGATTCCAGCTTCTCTGTCAATAGATATTTTCTCTAATAATGCTTTTGCTGGAGATACATGAATTCTTTCATGCTTCTGAGAAATTCCATCACAATGTTTTGATGACCGACCAGCACAAAAAATCTCAGTCATCCAGGGCTGGAAGTCAAAACGAGCAGAAGTTTCATTATTTTCGCTATCACTGTCAGAACTTGTTGGGTCCAAGTTTCGGTCGACCTTCGGCATGTGGGGCTCGCCTTTCATGCATTTATTTATATCAGGCATAAAAAAAGGTGAAGTTCCAGGATCTGAACTAGAGACTGAGGAAGTTCCAGCATCAGTTGCAGTGAAAGGTGTTCCTTGCTCTGGACTGCTAGTGGGAGTCACAACAGGTCCCCGAATAGAATTGACAGGTTCAGAACATTCTTTAGAAGTTTTATCAGGCCTATCTTCCAATTCAGGCTTATATGGGCAATCTAAGTCAGGTTCCTCCTTGGGGGATCCAACCAAATTCAAACGAAGAACTTTTGGCTGAGACCGTTTCATTACCACAATATTGCATTGCAATTCTTCCACACAATGCTTCTCCTCGTGCTTCAGCTGCCTGCAATGGAAGAAATCAAATATTACAGATCAATACTGACAGCTTCCCATTGTTGTACATTGAAAATTTTCATATTGCAATAAAAATAGTCAATGCCAGGACAGGGATAAAATATTATCAAATAATTACGGATAACTCTAATGGAACTACACATAATATAAATGTATTTAGATTCTAAAAGAGATGTTTCTAATTACTTGTCCAATACAACCCAGTTTGCCTGGACTTTTTTAACCTCAGCAGCTACTGCTCCCGCTGGAGACCCAGAAATTACCTTTATTTTCACATTTATCTGTTGAAGGAATATTGTGATGCAATTAATACAGATATCAATAAAAGGCAGTAAAGGCCTTCAATTAAGAGCCAAATGTATGTGTGCAGAGAAGAAAACCTTGTTAGGGTCATAAACATCATGTAGCTGAAGTATCATTTGGGAACAAGAATCTGTAATATCACACTTTTGCTCAGCAGTAGTTCCCACATAAGACTTCTTATGACCACTGGCACAATCTCCTGCAAATCTTGGAAATCCCCATATCTTTCTACCTGAAGATGAAATTACGATCATTTTCAATTTTGCAACCAATCAAAACGAGCCATAAGGCAAATTATGCTGAGAAAAAACCAGATCAATTGAGGTTGCAAGGAGAGTGAAGTATTGGAACATTTTTACGAATACCATGTTTCCAATGCACACCATTTGTCAATATAGGCATTTTAGGCTGTGAAATGGAAGTAAGTGGAACATTTTTACGAATACCATGTTTCCAATGCACACCATTTGTCAATATAAGCATGTTAGGCTGTAAAATACTTTGTTGACTACAGTTTGCATGCTCAAACAACAAGAAAAAATGTAAATTAAGACCAGAAAACCTGAAACATTATAACATTTGCCACACATAAGTGTCAAAAGCAATCGTACAATATTAAATGGGCAATTTCTGAGTTCCAAGACATAAAAAAGATAATGAGAAGATGCTAAAGTCTTAGAAACTAAAAAATGCACAGCTATACCTGAACTGTGAACTGGTACAACCACGAGAAGGGTAATGCAGTCCCCAGGTTGAACTACATGAGTGAGAGCCCAGACAAGAGCTGTTTTTGGGATTTCCTTGGAAGCCTTAACAGCGACAACAACCTTCTCAACAGCATTAGCCCCCTTCTCCAGCTTCCCTCGCTTCAGATTCCCGCAAGTGCTCATTGCCACTAGTCCTCAGAAACAGCAGTTTTCACAGCCTTAACCACCAAAATGCATCCTCTACAACACCAAAAAAATACTTGGCTACCAAGAATCTTTCACCACACTCCCTACTAAAGGCCTCCTACTAACCATTCAACGATCCATCCCCTCACAGTTTTCATGTCTTTGTCTGCACTCAAAGAAGTGACTCCCTGCAATATGAGTGGAGCCGTGTCACAAATTTCAGCTCACACATCCAACTACACCATTTTAACACGGAACAAACTTTGTTCAACCAAAAAAATAGATAAACGTACTTATATTAACAAACAACTAACTCAGAAAAAAAAATAGAAACCAAAGAAAGAAAAAAAAGTCATCTTGATTTCAATGACACCCGAAAAAACACAATTAAACTTAGAGAGGTGGCCAGGGTTTGGAGTTGAACAAAAACACACCAACTTCCCCCCCACCAAGTGGGTCGGGATGGCAACCAACCGACGACGAAGGAGAAGGGGAAAGTGTGGATCTCAACTTCACCGGCGATGGGAGGAAGAAGATGGATCGATCGACCATACCAAATAATTTTTTTCTTTTTGGGTTCTCTGCTCCACCTTGGACTGCTTCTTCTTCCCTGTTCTTGGTGGCTCCCCTCCACTAAGCTTTTACTACGACTGTTGCAGGCTTGGCTTCAATGGAAGACTGTCCTATCTGCTTTGCCCTTGCTTTGTGCATTTAATTTCCAAATTGACATCGAGCCGGCAGGAACCGGCTTGAATGGGTGGTCCCCGCCAAAAATTAAATTTGGGTAAATTTTATAAAAAAAAAAGATAGAGACAAGAAAGAAAGAAAGATAGACTCCTTACTTTGCTTCACATAGAGATATTATTTATATATTTTTTTAAATAAAAGACTCAATTAGATATGAGTAAATCTATCAAATAAATTAAGAGTTGGTTTGATTGGCATAAAAATAGTATAAATAAAAAAATTAATAAAAATTAGAAAGACAATTAAATAAAATAATATTAAAATTTTAAAAATTTCTCTTGAATGTTTGGATGGTTAAAAAATAAAATAAACTTTTCTCATAGTGTCTTCCAAAATTTCGTTGCTTTTTTAATTTTTTGCAAAAAAATATTATTTTGTAAAATCTTTATAAAGAATTAATTTGACAGGAAATAATGACTAAATTTTTTAGCATTTAAACAGAGAATTTTTAACTTCTAAATTTTATATTTTTTGTATAATTTCAAGACAATCAAAACCCTAATTATTTTTTTAAAATTGATTACATGTATTTTTAAATTGAATAATATTACCCCCATTTAATTGTCTTAGTAATATGATAGTATATTTCAACTTAAATTGATAGAAGAGTATGTAAGCACAAGCTTATAGTGATTTTTTTTAATATA
>JAVDBV010083545.1:0-10357 GCA_032619315.1 Piper longum | reverse complement strand
CGGCCGGATTTTCTCACCCACCGTCGTCGGTACTGTTCACGCCCAAAACTCCGGCTTTTCCAATTTAGTTCTTTTTCTTTAAGTTTTGTTGATTTAAAACTTTAATTCCATGATTATGAAGTTTATTATTGATTCCGATATATGTATGCATGAAAACTTAGAAAAAAGAAGATAAGGAAAATTACCCGAGAAAAGGAGGAAACCGGCGTATGTGTGAGGAAGAAATATGAAGATGATGTTCTCCCCTTTCTCCTTTTTATAATGTTATGAAATGATGGCTAGGGTATGTGAAAACATCCTTTCACCGTATTTCCTTAACTGGGTAATTGGATAATCGACATAGTTCACTTAACCAGTTAACGGGTAGATAGTATAGTCCTCTTGACCGATTAAAAAAATAATTAAACGGTTAAAAATACTTTTCACTTAACCGGGTAATTCACACTTAACGGTTTAATATTAAATAATTTAAATGGGAATAAGAAAATAAATTTTTCCACGTTCGATCCCACCGCATCGAACGTTTTTTTTTCCGGGTCTTTACAATCTCCCCAACTTAGAAATATTTCGTCCCCGAAATATCATAGCATTAATAGGACCTCCATAATTAAGTACATCTCTGGTATCAATTCACGAACAAAATTATGCAACCCGTGACTTGGAAATGGCAGCAGCGGTTTTTGCTCTGAAGATTTGGAGACACTATTTGTATGAAGCCCAGTTTAAAGTCTTTATTGACCATCAGAGTGCGCAGCAGAAGCGTGGTGGGCCCATAACCCACAGGTCTGAGGATCAACCGAAAAGTTATCCTAATACTCGAAGGAAGGACTTAGAATTCCAAGTTGGGGAGTTCGTCTATCTTAAGACCTCACCTAAAAAAAAAGGATTTAGAACATCAGGGAAGTTGAATCCAGGATTCATAGGACATTTTCCAATTCTTAATCGAATCGGAAGTTGTGCATATAGATTAGCATTACCACCAAGCCTTGATGGAGTACACAATGTCTATCATGTGTCAATGCTAAACAAATATGTACGAGATGAGAATCACATTATCACAAAATTTTCAGACTTAGAGCTACAATCGGATTTAACTTACGAGGAAAAAACCGATTCGCATCTTGGCACGGGAAAACAAGACACTCCGGAACAAGGAGATCCCTTTGGTAAAGGTATTGTGGAGAAATCAGGGATCAGAAGAAGCTACATGGGAGACTGAACAAGAGATGGTCACGACATACCCTAGCCTATTTGTAACATAAAAATCCTTGTAATTGTTGTAACGTGAATTGATATCGAAGATGTACTTAATTATGGAGGTCCTATTAATACTATGATATTTTGGGGACGAAATATTTCTAAGTTGGGGAGATTGTAAAGACCCGGAAAAAAAAAACGTTCGATGCGGTGGGATCGAACGTGGAAAAATTTATTTTCTTGTTCCCATTTAAATTATTTACTGTTAAACCGTTAAGTGTAAATTACCCGGTTAAGTGAAAAGTATTTTTAACCGTTTAATTATTTTTTTAATCGGTCAAGAGGACTGCCCTCGACGGCAGTGGACGGCGGCCGGAAGCGAACGAAACGCAGTCACGACCGTGATCAAATTGATGACTTCGGGCGATGATTGTGGGCAGATCACGACACCAGTGGCCAAACGTCTTGGTCGGGATCAAGGATGGTTGAGTCGAGTTATGGTGGTGGCTTGGCCGGTGGTGGTTAGACGGTGATGAACAGAACGTCGGAAAATACCTCAACACACAGCTATTTTGGGGAAGAAGAAGGTTGGAGAAGAAAAATGGCAATTTGGTAAATATGGGTTGACTCGGTACGGTCGAGTTAAAAATATAATGCAAATCAGTAAAGAATATGCTTATACTAGTAATTTAGTATTGGGCATGGTTAATAATTAAATTATTAAATAGTAATTGAAGAATTATAATTGGGATAATTAATTTGAAATGTGAAGAAAGATTTAATTGATTATATCACATTGATAATTAATTATCATTAGACTTGCTGAAAATGTAATGGGTAATTTAGACTAACATGAACTAATTACATCATTTAAATTGATAGTAAATTATTCATGTAGTTGCATGTAGCTTCATGCAATTAAAAATTATACTAATGTATAAGTTTATGCCCTCATTCAGATTAGGGCGAGCGGATCACAGTTAGACGAATCACAAGTCTGGTACGTATAATCGGTAGAACGTCGTACTTTCTTTGTTGTTAGCCTAGGTCGGCCTGAGCCTAGATTCGACCACCATGCACCGAGTGGAGGTCCGACACGGGGCCGTACTAAGTACGTAAATTGTGTATTGCATCTAATTGTTTTGGAGTAGTCATAGCTTCCCCATAAAAAGGCTACGGCCGGGGTGTGCGAGGCAATGGCACTAGGATTTGTAGTGAAGATTTCCGGTTCAAGTCCGTGAATCACACTTACGATTTTCGGTTTAAGTCCGTGAATCACACTTAAGATTTCCGGTTCAAGTCCGTGAATCACACTTAAGATTTTCGGTTCAAGTCCGTGAATCGCACTTAAGATTTCTGGTTTAAGTTCGTGAATCACACTTAAGATTTCCGGTTCAAGTCCGTAAATCGCACTTAAGATTTCTGGTTTAAGTCCATGAATCACACTTAAGATTTCCGGTTCAAGTCCTTGAATCACACTTACGATTTCCGGTTCAAGTCCGTGAATCACACTCAAGGTTACCGGTTCAAGTCCGGGAATCGCACTGAAGGTTACCGGTTCAAGTCCGGGAATCACATTGAGGGTCTCCAGTTTGAGTCTGGGCGACGCCACCATGGTAGTGCATATTAAAATGAACATAGGGAACTAGTGGAATGTACTTGATTGGTTTTGTCTATTATACTACTTAGTGTTGTAATCAGAAACGCGGAATTGCCTCCGCAGGTGTGCAGATATGAAATTAGGTGGGAGAAGCCATTGACAACCAGAACATGGAGCAGGATAAAGACGAGGACTCCCGTTTTAATTTTTATTTGAATTATAGATGTGGCTATGGGAAACGGTCTAAGACTATGGGACAATTAATATTATATCTTGTTTAAAACATAGTTTACTTTAAATGAGTCATATTTATAGTTTAATTTTTAGTAACACCCGGCCATTTAGGCCCTATTAAATTATTGAAAAATGGCGGGTCGTTACAGGCTCGGATGAGAATCCATTAGTTGCCTTGATCAAATTCTGGTATGTGACTTTTGGATATTTCTCAACAAGATTGGGTGTAGAGGGTTGCTCCTTCCTTAATTTTCTTTTCCAATAACCTGCACCCGTAAAGCACAATTGGGAGATGAGGATGAATGAGCAGAAGAGCAATAGAATTATCACATGCAAAACTTTGGACCTCTCTTTCTCATGGATTTCTGTTGAACATGCTTGTAAATGAAGAAGAATAGGACCACCACATGCCAAGTTATTGCCCCTTAAATCTACTCCACTTTCATTTTGAAAGACTCCCTTATTAGGAACTTTTCCCTTGAGATTATTGACTGACAAGTTAAGGAACTTCAACAATCACAAGTCTGGTACGTATAATCGGTAGAACGTCGTACTCCCCGTGCAAGTTTGGAATGGTACCAGAAAGATTGTTTTATGAAATGTCTATTTTTTGAAAAGTTTCTAACATTTGCAAGAGACAAAGGAATGTTTCCTTGGAAGAAATTTCTGCACTTGTTAGGAGAAGATGATCGTGGAAGTGAACAAAGATGAGGAACATTGTGAAACAAAATAAGGAGGTCTCCCCTCAACTTGTCAAGGAAAATTTGTCATGACAATATGCATGAAACCAAGACAAAATAGTCAAGGGAGGGTCATGGTTCCCCGTGACAAAGCAGTGTGGCAAAGCCATGAGACAGTTTTGACACGGGCTTCTTATAATAAAATCTTGTGTCAATTAAATTAAACTATTTGAATTGGGATTTTGTCATGGTGAACCATATTTGACAAAATCCATAAAATACAGCCTTATGAAGATGTAACTTATACTGGAATGATGACATAAAAAATTGGAAATAAATAAAGATGAGATAGCAAAATAAATCACCAAGCACCATGCGACCGTTTGTTTCATAAAATAGAAAGGAGCTTCGAGCTGCATGATCATCTTTGAGCACAACATTGATTGTCACTAAACATCATTGTGCAAGCAATTCCAACTTGAAGGATCGTCACTAAACATTCCATTGTATCCCCATGGTTATGAATCTCATCGGGAACAATTTTAGGATCAACTATCTCCGGAACTTGCCGAGGAAAAGCTTGCTTCACATATTCATGGATGCTTAATCCTTTCAGTGAAACCTCATCAGTTGGCCTCTTTTCGATAAACAACTCAAGCAGAACAACTCCTTAGCTATACACATCTCCTCTTGTGGATATCTCGCCTCCTATACCATACTCTACAATTTAACCATCTATAATTAATTAATACCAATCAACACGATGGAAGGGAAAAATAAAAAAGAGAAAAGTATGGATTAGAAGAAATATGATTACCTGGATGAGCATACCCAATGGTTCCCCTGATTGCCATTGAACTACTTCCAGCTTAGGATAGATTATTTGAACCCACATTGACAAACTTCGCTAATCCAAAATCACCAACATGTGCTACCATTTCATCGTCAAGAAGAATATTGCTTGGCTTCAAGTCACAATGAATGATTGAATCATGGCACTGATTATGAAGATAATCCAGTGCTGAAGCGACATCAATGGCCACATTTAGTCTTCGAACCAAATTCAGATGTTCTAATGTTTGCTCTGGGTTGTGTTATTTATATAGCCCAGACTACAAGCTCCCATTAGGAATAAACTCAAAAACCAAAGCTTTAAAGTCATTGCCTCGATGGTCAATACTTGAACATGATGTTATGATCTTCACAAGATTGCGATGTTTGATGTTTCTCAAGGCTTTGCATTCTGCATTGAATGTTTTAGCTCCTCCATTCAATTGCAGGTCTAACACCTTATTGCAACAGTGGTTCCTCCTTGTTCAAGTGCTCCTATGTAGACTGAACCATATCTTCCCACGCCTACCAAACTCTCGGATGAGAATCCATTAGTTGTCTTGATCAAATTCTGGTAGGTGACTTTTGGATATTTCTCACCAAGAATGGGTTTAGAGGGTTGTTCCTTCGTTAATTTTCTTCTCCAATAACATACACCCGTAGAGCACAAGAGGAAGATGAGGACGAATGAGCAGCAGAGCAATGGGATTATCACATGCAAAACTTTGGACGTCTTTTTCTCATGGATTTCTGATGAACATGCTTGTAAATGAACAAGAACAGGACCACCTCATAGCAATTTATTGCCCCTTAAGTCTACTCCACTTTCATTTTGAAAGACTCCCTTATCAGGAACATTTCCCTTGAGGTTATTGAATGACAAGCTAAGGAACTTCAACGATTTTAGTTCCCCGAGAAAGTTTGGAATGGGACCAGAAAGATTGTTTTGTGATAGGTCTTCTTTTTGAAGGTTTTTTACATTCGCAAGAGACATAGGAATGCTTACTCGGAAGAAATTACCTTGTAGATAGAGACGCTTGAAGCTCGTACAAGATCCTAAAGAGCTAGGAATCTCGCCTGTCAATCTATTGTTGCTAACAGACAGACCCCCAAATTCTTCAAATTTGAAATTTCTATGGGTAATGTTCCATTTAGAAAATTGTTAGAAATATCCAGAAAAATGGATAAGGAAGAAATTGTGAAAAGCCCTTTGGGTATGCTACCGTTAAGGTTGTTTCCTGATATTTGCAATGTCAGTAATTTGTTGCATTTCCCTATACTTGATGGTATTTTACCATCTAACTTGTTATCAGCTAGGAACAATTTAAGAAAGTTGCTTCCATTGCAAATGGAAGGTGGAATTTTTCCATGAAGCTTATTCCCAGACAAGCTAAGCGCTACGAGTTCAGAAAGCATCCCAATACTTGGTGGAATATTACCTGTCAAAGAGCTAATATTTGTGGGCAGGTCGCCATAAAATCTGTTTGCTGACAATTCCAGCGCTACCAATTTTGAAGAAAGATTGGATATGAATGACAGACGACCCGTAAAGAAGTTTCGATATAAACTCAGGTAAGCTAACTCAGAGCAATTTGCCAAAGAATCCAGCAAATTTAAATGGTCATCATTTAATAAGGTGATTATCACCCAACCCCAGGTTTTTGAGATATCTCAAGTTTCCTATATTTTGAGGGACTTTTACCACGGAACCTGTTTTCATAGATTTGGAATACTTGCAGTCCTGAGGCATTGGACAAAGAAATTGGAACAGAGCCTACAAAGTTGTTGAATGATGCACCAAAAAATCAAGATTTGGCAGAGCCAGTCCCATGTTCATGGGAAGGTTTCCATGGAGTTGATTATTTCCGAGAGAAATTTGTCAAAGAGGAAATGTTATAAACAGAAATGGGTATTGTTCCAAAGAGAGAGTTTGCTGATACAATTAGTACTTCTAAACCTTTCATTTTATCCAGGGTACGGGGAATTTGACAAGTTAGGTTGTTATATGCGAGATTCAGATATCGAAGAGTGGAGAGGTTACCAATGGAGGGTGGTATAATTCCATGAAAACTGTTAGTCTCCGAGATTCATGACAAGAAGCTTTTGGGAAGGTGGTGAGTTGGACATGAATTGGACCTCCCAATAGCTGGTTGCGATTATAATTAAGAATCCTCAGATTTGAACAATGGGATATGTTGATGGGAATCTGACCTGCGAGGGAGTTGTAACTCAGGTTTAAATCCTCAAGCCTGTGGAGGAGACCAAGCTGGGGAGGAATTTGGCCATGGAACTTGTTATGAGTCAAGTTGATCCCACGTAGGAAGCTAAGGTTCCCAAGATAAGGAGAGATGGTCCCTTCCAAGCCAAGGCCATGCAGGGCTAGGAGCCTTACTCTTTGGTGCCGATGCCCACAGGTGATTGTTGAGAAAAATTTTTAAAATTGGAGATCAACAATAGCAAACACAAAATATGAAAAAATTATGCCCGAAAAATAGAATAGAACAAAATCACAAAAGAGCAGAGATTTAACGTAGAAAACCCTCTTTCAATCGAGAGTCAACACCACGGGGCAATAACAAACAATTCACTACTTCAATTAAAGATTACAGTCATCAAAGATATAAAGATGTATAAGAAGATAATTCACACACCTTATAATATTGAGATTAAAAGATTTCACACTCTCTATTAATACTCCGTATAAGATTAAACTTGTGAATTATTTTCCTCTTCTTTTATCTCTATATTTCTCTTTCTATCTTTATTTTGCTTGTATTTTCTCCTGCTTGTCTTGTCTTTGGAATGAAGTAAATAAAACTCAATTTATAGAGTAGCTTTGAGACCTTTCATCCTCCATAGAATAACTAACAACCACATCTGTTAATATTCTGAGATTTCTTTAGTATTCCGAATGCATGGTAGTGTGATCAATGCCTCTGAAGACAATAACAAAGTGGAGAACAAGTGGGAAAGAAGCAGACAAGCATATTGAACAACATTCATGATCATTTGCAATGCTTCAAGTGAAGATGTATAATATTGATGTAGGCTACACTAATGCTTATATATATATATAGTGATGTTATTATGAATAAAGTAAGATGTGTGGACGCTTGAACTAAAGGCCGGCCAATTCCCATGTCGCATTCTCATGTGCAAGTCATGCATAAACTTGGCCAGCCGACTTATCATGTCTAGTATGTTTTTGAACTTGAGGAAGTGTGACACAATTGGAAAAAGACTCGATGATTTAAGATATGTAAGGCATTCTTATACGTTTCTACAAAGCGTGTGGAACATTCAAAGTTTCCAGCGATAAATAATCGACTGATTGCAGAGTACAACTCTTCCTGACTTTGACATTATTCATTTTTTTTTTCAGATGGCGCGGCCAAGCATTTGTACCCATTTCCATAGAAATAACGGCGTATGGAAATTTAATGTCTCATATGTTTTTGTACTTGAGGAAGTGTGATACAATTTGAAAAAGACTGGATGATTTAAGATATATAAGGCTTGCTTATATGTTTCTACGAAGCGTGTGAACATTCAAAGTTTCCAGCAATAAATAATCGACTGCTTGCTGAGTACAACTTCTCCTGACTTTGACATTATTCTTTTTTTTTCAGATGGCGCGGCCAAGCATTTCTACCCATTTCCATAGAAATAACGGTGTATGGAAATTTGGTGTTTTTTTTAAGTCGTTGCCGGCGACCTCTGCCTGCAACTTCAGCCGGCGAATTCTTCTCCTTTTTCTCTTTTCTTCCTCCATCAACGGTCCTTTCTGCTTCCCTGGCACAAAACAGTATTAAAAATTTTCTATTTAAAATTTCTTTTTAAAAAAAATAAACGCTACAAGTGGAGAACTTCTCTTAAAGTTTCTGGATCAAGTTCAATACTTTTCAGCAGTTTTTTAACTTAAATACTTTCCGGCCAATGCACTAGTCCCACGTCGCTCCCAAACAAACTGGCAACCTTCTCATCTGTCAACGATTTTAATAAAAACCGAGTTTCATTGCCTGTTGAACAGGAATGGAGCCCAGTACATGCTATACCCAGTCGGACTGCCAGTCGGGAGTATTTAAAGCACAGCCTCTTGTTTTTGAAAAGACTTGTTTGTTATTGTGGCAACTTATGAAAATATTAAAGACAATGAGTAGCGTCTAGCTCTTCATGTTCTCGGCGATTAGGACGTTGGGATACAAGTTCTGGGGCAGTAATGATCCACAAGCAACATTTGTGACCAAACACAGAACCATGACGGTCTTAATATTCAACATCTGCTCTGAGACGCCAGAAGATGAAAATATGAAGCAATAGACGAAAACGATATAAGAGATGTCATGGCCTCTACATATAATCAATAACGTCATTTTTTTTCATTTTTTCAAAAACAATGAAATACAAAAAAGCCGCTAGAAGTGAAGAACTTCTCTCAAATTCACTGTATGAAGTTGAAAGAACATGCGTACAACCCTATAGCATTTCAAGTAAACGTAGCTCTCATGCATGCTCGGGGCCATTATAGCGGTGAAGTAACCTACTTACACTTGTAGTAACAATAAATAAGAAAATATGAATACACAAAAATATATTAAACCCAATACACAAGAAAATTTCCATCTTACATTTGCATAATCACTAACTCCTTGTCTATATCTAAGAAAATTTCGAACATTTTACATCTTTTTCATGTCAATCAAATAGAGCCAAAATATAAATTTAAATTAACAATGAAGAATAGTACTTCATTTGAGGTATTCGGTCAAAGTTATCTATTATGCCAAACTACGCTAAGGAATAAGTTATATGCCTTGTTTAAGTTTTCAATTGTATTAATATTAACAGTCCCTTGAAAGATGTCTTATGGTTTGTTTGGTTGACATGAAAAAAATATAAAGTATATGAATATTTGAAGTGTTCAAACTTTACATAATGTAGTATGTAACCATTATATTTCTAAATGCAAAGGAAATAACTTTCTATTTCATTTTTTCTAAAACAATGAAAAGCAAAAAAGCCGCTCGAAGTGGAGAACTTCTCTCAAATTCACTGTATGATGTTGAAAGAACATGGGTGCAACCTTATAGCATTTTAAGTAAATGTTAGCTCTCCTGCATGAAACAAATGTTTGCTATAATGGCAACTCTGAAAGTTTGAAAGGCAGAGTAGAGTCAAGCTTTTCTTGGTGATTAGGCTGATGTAGATGTTGACAAGAAAATACTCTTATCAAATACAAAACCACAACTTTGTTGATAAGAAAATACTCTTATCAAATACAAAGACACAAACTCTCCTTTTCTTCTCCAAACAACCTCTCCACACTCAATTCTGAATTCTTACATTGTAGAAACTTTGCTTATTGCTTTCTCTCTTATTTTTCCTTGTTTTCAACACACAATGAGAGGGGGTATTTATACTAACTCAAGATTAATACAAGCCACAAAACACACCTAACACTTACCTAACATTGACTTATACATTCAACAAAAACCACACCTAACATATACCTAACATTGACTTGTAAAAATCTTACTTAACACATACTTAACATTGACTTATAATTTAGCATGTCTAAAACATTAGAAGCTTCTTTGAATTAGGCTTCTTTGTTTTGAATTGAGTTTTACATAAACTTGAGTTTAAAACAAGTTTATATTTCAACACTCCTCCTTAAACTTGTTTTATAATGCCAAGTGTGTTTCTCACACCCAATTAGCATCAATCGGCCTCACCACTTTCTTGCATCTGACTTGACATCTCTCTTGGACACAATTCCCTTTACGGATTCCTTCAATAAGCAACTGTCCACCCT
>JAVDBV010083544.1:3064-15575 GCA_032619315.1 Piper longum | reverse complement strand
TGGGGTGGCCACCCCTCCCGGCATAATTGGAGCTCAGTATAGGCTCATAATAACTAAAAGACTTGAGAAATAAGGATGTGGAATATATTGACTTGTTTCATGTGATTATGCGGCTTAGTGGTTTTATCACTAACGCGGAATTGCCTCCACAGGTGAACAACTTTGGACTAATGCTTAAGAGTGTGGTGGACGGTTCTTTTACCAGAGTAAGTTTGGTGAATTGATAATAAATTAGACTTCCGTTTTACTCTTTTGAGTTATAAGTGTGGCTACGGGAAACGGTCCAAGACTGTGGAATATTTGCTTAAGTAATTAATTTATTTCTATATTTTGATGCATGCTATCATAATATGATTTATTATTTTTATGAATAATAAATTTCTAGATTTATTTGCCATATTATAATTCAAGTTTTTGCATGTTATGTTTATAAAATTTAACTTTTTAAGTAACACTTGGCCCAGTTCGGGCGGGTCGTTACAATGACTGCCTCGGTAGACTCCGACCAGCATGATGGAGATCTGCAGGGCCTACCGTATAAGGCTTCAAATGGTGCCATTCCTATACTGGCTTGATAAGAGTTATTGTGAGTGAATTCAGCCAAGGCTAAGTGTTTCTCCCAATCTCCTCCTCAATCAAGGACGAAAGCTTTAAACAAATCCTCCAAAGTTTGAATAGTCCTCTCAATCTGACCATCAGTTTGGGGATGATATGTTATACATAGTTTGATTTGGGTTCCCATAGCTTTTTGGAAAGCCTCCCAGAAATGTGAAGTGAACAAGGGATCTCTGTCAAAGACTATCGCTCTTTGAACCCCATGCAGCTTGACAATGTTATTGACATACAATTCTGCGAGGTATTCCGCTGTCCTTTTTGATTTTGTGGGGATGAAATGAGCTGCCTTAGTCAGACAGTCCATAACCACCCATATAGAGTCATGCCTTTTCACAGTCCTTGGAAGTTTAGTAATAAAATCGCATGTGACACACTCCCATTTCCAGGTTGGTATTTCTAAAGATTGTTATAATTCACCGGGCAATTGATGTTGGACTTTGATCAGTTGGCATGTTAGACACTTAGAAACAAAATCCACCACATCTCTCTTCATCCCAATCCATCAGTAGGTTTGTTTTAAGTCCTGGTACATCTTTGTAACACCAGAGTGTATTGAGAACTTTGAACTTTGTACAACTTTAAGCCTCTTCCAGGATATTCCACCTCAATGCATCATCGTTGGAATTTGCTACCATGTTAGGACTTTTGTCCAACATCTCATTCAACTCCTCATCCTCCATTTCTGCTAGCTTAACTCGGTCAACCAATTCATTGGAGATTATCAGGTTTGCTAGTATTCCTGTTTGTCGTTCCACCGGGTTAATAGCCACCACTTCAGCTGACATAGCCCAAAGTCTAGCTAGCTATTGACCCTTGTCGACCTTGCCCTTCTGACTCAGAGCGTCGGCTACAATGCTCGCTTTCCCCGGATGGTACGAAATTTGGAAGTCATAGTCCTTCAAATATTCTATCCACCGCCTCTGTCGATGATTAAGGTCATTTTGTGTGAAGATATACTTCAAACACTGGTGATCAGTGAACACTTTGAACTGGGCTCAATACAAGTAGTGTCTCCAAATCTTTAATGCAAAAACCACTACTGCCAGTTCTAAGTCATGGTTCGCATAATTTTGCTCGTCAGCCTTCAATTGGCTTGAGGCATAAGCCACCACCTTACCATCTTGCATAAGGATGCATCCAAACCCTACTAGAGATGCATCACTGAAGACCACGAATCCTTCATTGCCATTTGGCAAGGTCAAGACTAGTGGAGTAGTTAGACTCTTCTTCAAAGATTGGAAACTCTCTTCACACTTGCTACCCGATTCAAACTTGAGTCTCTTGCGTGTGAGCTTGGTCATTGGCGATGCCACCAAGGAAAAATCTTTAATGAATTTTCGATATTAACCTGCTAGCCAAAGAAAACTTCGGATATCGGTGAATGACTTAGGTTGTGGCCAATCTGTGACTACTTCCACTTTTGTTGGGTCCACTACAACTCCTACCTTTGAGATTATATGTCCGAGGAAATTCACCTCCATCAGCCAGAAGTCACACTTTGTTAGTTTGGTGAATAGTTGATTCTCCCCTCAGAACTTGAAGAGAAATGGACAGGTGTTTCACTTGGTCCTCCTCATTATTTGAATAGACCAAAATGTCATCCACAAACATGATAATAAACTTGTCCAAGTATGCGTGAAATACCGTGTTCATAAGTGACATAAAGGCCGCTGGTGCATTTGTTAGACCAAAAAGCATGACCAGAAACTCATAATGTCCATATCGAGTTCGGAAAGCCATTTTCTGTATATCAGATTCCTTCACTCGCATTTGGTGATATCCAGACTGCAAGTCTATTTTAGAGAATACAAGGGCTATTTTCAGTTGATCAAATAAATCATCAATCCTCGGTAAGGGGTACCGATTCTTGACTGTCACTTGAAGAACAGGGGCTCCCCAAGGTGAAGTACTTGGCCGGATGAAACCTTCCTGCAACAAATCTTCTAGTTGACTCTTTAACACATGCGGTATGGTGCTTTCGAGATTGGTGTTACTCCACTACCCGCTTAGGAATATATCCGGAAACTCTGCTATCACCGGAATCTTGGACAACTCTTTGGACTTGGACTCAGACTCTCCTAGGTTAGTCAAAAAGACTTGACAACTCTCACCGAATAACACGGTTTCCTCACATGATGGCAGTGGGGCACCGATAGGGCTCTAAACGCTTTTTCGGTAATGTCTATCCAGCTCTCCACCTTCATTGGATTGATTCCTCCAATGAATACCTCAGCTCCATTCTTGCGGGACTTTTCCATAGTGTATTGATCACTATCATCCACAGCTAGTGGCACCACTTGTCGGACTACCGATGGCACTGGGTTTGGATGTTCCCCTCGCTCGCCCTTGTCAGCTAAACCATCTGGGACGTTACTAGGACCCGCTGCCGAGTTTAAGGCTCCATTCCCTGCTACCACTCCTGGTAACCGCTGAACCATATTCTGAACCTTAGAATTTGTATTCTCCAAAGCCTGCGCTAGTCCCTATATGGCCGTCAGAATCTGGCCCAATACATTTACCATGTTCGAGTTTGAGTGCGCTGATCGGCTTGACTGTCTATGGGTGCCTGCGATCGGAAATATAAAAAATTGTTCCCTTATGGCTCATTCATATGTTTTTTTTTCTTTTAAGTGAGTACATAGTCATGTTAGCGAATGAATTTGTTAGTTAATTAATAATAGGTAACAATAAGAAAAGATAATGACTAGACTTTTCAACAAGGTACTTGAGTCATAAGATGTGAGCTTGTGGGAAACCATGCTCTGATACCACCTGTAAAGACCCGCCAATTTTCCCAATATTTTGGGCCTCGTTGGCTAGGTGTTACTCAAAATTTAAGAAACCAACCATGTAATGACCAACCCTAACTAGGCTGGGTGTTACTTAATATGTTACATTAATAATAATAACGTAAATAAGTCTAGCATTTCTAACTTAACAAAAGGTCAAATGTATAATATGACAATGTATGAAATATCTATCCCTTAGTCTCATACCGTTTCCCATAGCCACATTTATAACTGAAATAAAATAAAAAAGAAGTCCGCTTATTATCTGCTCGCCACCTAAGTTGGTTGAAAAACCACCCAGTCATCTCTTAGTCTTTAGTTATAGCTGCTAACCTACGGAGGAAATCCCGCGTTAGTGATGAAAATACTAAGCCATATAATTGAATAAAATAAGTCCATTAATTCCCTATCACTATCTATATTATTGGCTGTTGGGTCCATTCCAACATGTCTATTTATTGGCTGATGTTCAGTCCACCATATCCATTAGTTGGTTGGTGAGTCGAATCCGCCATGTCCATCTATTGGCTAATCGGTTAGTCCATCTTGTCCATTACCGGCTGGCGAGTCCAATCCACCATGTCCATTATCGCTGGTGAGCCCATGTCCGTAATTGGCTGACGAGTCCAATCTGCCATATCCAATTTATTGGCTGATGAGTCAGTCCATCAAGTCCATTAGTTGGCTGGCGAGTCCAATCTGCTATGTCCATCTATTGGATGATGGGAAGGTCCATCATGTCCACTACTAGCTGGCGAGTCAAATTCGCCATGTTTGTTATCGGTTGGTGTGTCCAATCCACCACATCCGTAATTGGCTAGCCAGTCCAATCCACCATGTCCAATTTATTGGGTGATGAGTCAGCCCATCACATCCATTAGTTGGCTGGCGAGTCCAATCTGCCATGTCCATCTATTGGCGGATGGGTCAGTCCATCATGTCCATTATCGGCTAGAAAGTCCAACCCGCCATGTCCGTTATCAGCTGGTGAGTCCAATCTACCACGTCTGTAATAGGCTGGCCAGCCCAATTCGCCATGTCCAATATCTATTTGCTAATGGGTCAATCCATCATGTCCATTACAGGCTGGCGAGTCCAATCAACCATGTCCATTATCGGCTGGTGAGTCCAATCCACCATGTCCATAATTGGTTGGCGAGTCCAATTCGCCATGTCAAGTTTATTGGCTGATGATTCAGTCCATCACGTCCATTAGTTGGCTGGCGAGTCCAATCCGCCATGTCCATCTGTTGGCTGATGGGTCAGTCCATCATGTCCATTACTAGCTAGCGAGTCCAATCCGCCATGTCAGTTATCTGCTGGTGTGTCCAATCCACCATGTCCGTAATTGGCTGACGAGTCCAATCCGCCATGTCAAATTTATTTGCTGATGAGTCAATCCATCACGCCGATTAGTTGGCTGGCGAGTCCAGTCCGCCATGTCCATCTATTGGCTGATGGGTCAGTCCATCATGTCCATTACCGGCTGGCGAGTCCAATCCGCCATGTCTCTTATCAACTGGTGAGCCCAATCCCCCATGTCCGTAATTAAGTTGCGAGTCAAATCCGCCATGTCCAATTTATTGTATGTGCTGTCAAGTCCATTCTGACATGTTCTTTTTCGGCTAGAGAGTCTAATTCGCCATGTCGGTTATCAGATTATGAAGGGCACAGCCCGTGTCGGACTGAGTCAATTCCTTGACCCCGGTTGCACTTAGTGCATGTGGACGAATATGAGCATAGGCCGATCAGGCTGTCCCAAGGGGAAAATATAATATTTTAAATAATTATACGGACCTCGTTAGCTTTTACGCATTCCCGCAACTGCGACCACGATACTAATGTAAACGAGAACATAAAATTATACAAAAGTATAATTTTATTTGCGTTGAATATGCTTGCAATCTAAAGGATTAATATATCTATTATATTTTGACAATGTATAATATGCCACATGAAATAATTTATTTATGAACCGGAATTAATTATTATTATTAGTATCATTCTAATTTAAGGGTATTACTAATACAATTATTCATCATTTATTTAATTGAATAAGATTTAACCCTTTCTTATTTAATTATGCTATTTCAAAATTTCTACACAGTTATATTTTATTAATCCATTTTTCTACCTTACTAATTTGTTATTAAAATAATTATTTTAATTAACAAATATTAATTTAATATCGTAAAGGCGACATCTTTATTTTATTTATCATTTGTAACTTTACGATTTAATTTAATCGTTAGCAATAAGCGAATTAATTATTTATCGTTTATCCTAATCGTAATTTTATTAATTATGGTAATTTCGTATAATATTTTATTAACTTATTATTTTCACTACTTTTGTGAAGACCCGAAAAAAAAATTATAATAATAATATATAAATAGTTGGCGCAGTAGTCTTAGAGGTTGAAAAACAATTATCATTTATATTTAAATTATTTAACCACTACCCGGTTAATTCTACCCGGTTAAATATTATATTTTAATCTTTACCCGGTTACCCGGTTAAACGAATTACCGGCGTTGGGGTATTTTTACAAAACCCTTGCCATCATTTTTTTTATATAGATAGAGAGGGGGCGTCATTCTCATATTTTTCTTCCTCTTCCGGAGTCAGCTTTTTCTTCACTTGGGTATCTTCCTCCTTGCTCGCGTCATCATGATTTCTTTTAACGATGCTGCCACTTCGACTCATAGCCGGCGAGTCTCTCTCTCATCCCCGACCACCGGACCGGTACCTCCATGACACCCACAACTATCTCTGCCACCGCAGTCGCTTCCTACGGTAGAGTTTTTGGAGCCGGTTTACGCTACCACCGCCATTGTTTTGGTCGTTTTCCAGCTCCGACAAGCCACCACCGGCTGGTTCGACCACCCCAATGCCTTATACTCATCTATATCAACTCAGTGTTTGAGCCGATTTTCAGCCAGGCCGTGGCCGGACTCTGCCGGTCGTCACCCCAACACCTCCGCCGTCACATCCTCTTTCGATCGCGACCGACGGCGCTACCAGCTGCGTTGCCGTTGACGCTTTCTGGCGACGGGAAGTAGTGGCGCTATGCCCGTTCTGATTACTCGTGTATGGTGTTTGGGTCTATCTGCTCGTTTTTTCTACCCGTCACGTCTGCGTCCACCAGGCAAGTCTGAGTCCGTCAGCCACCAGACCATGTCCAGTTCAGGTCGCCCAGCCAACCCAACCCATTTTCTTGCTAGGTTGGTTTTGACCATTCGGGTTGGTCTAGATCAACTTGGTTCGGTTTGGTTCAGCTTGTATTCGCCCGTTTTTCGAACGTTTTTGGTAATTCGAAAGCCTTTACATTAGTTTACATGCATATTCGCATAGTCTAACATGATTAGATGTTATGATAAATTTCTTTAATTATTATTTTAGTTAATTATTTAATGATTATTATATTTATTTAATTGTCGGATTGATATAAAGATAGAGATATTAATCATTTAGTTGCATGCATTGTTACCTGAATAAAATTATACTCATGTATAATTTTATGTTCTCATTCAGATTAGGATCGTGATCGTGGTCATAGTTGCGGGATTACGTACAAGCTAACAAGGTTCATATAGTTATTTAAAACGTTGTATTGTTCCTTGTGGGCAGTTTGGTCGGCCTAAGCCCAGATTCGACCACCATGCATCGAGTGCACCTAAGGTCAAGGAATTGACTCAGTCTGACACGGACAGCACTTTTCGAAATAAATAATAGACATGATGGCTGGATCCATCGGTCAACAAACGAACACTGTGTAAAAGCCCATTTTTGGGTTAGGGTTTTACCCAATTTGAGTTTTTCCCTATTTGGGTCAATATATAGTTGGTACGAGCGAGATCGAGCCAAACTAGTTTCTGATTATGAGTATGGGGCCAGATGGCCGTATGACCATGTTATAGGGGCTGATTTTGCCAAAGATGAAGATAATAAGATTACGAGTAATCTGTGTAAACTAAGTTATACAGATTTGTTTGTATATGTTAGACAGAATTTTAGGCATAGATTTAGACCGTTGCGGCGTTTAGTACCCGTTTGGGATTTTATAGGTACATCATTTGCATGCAGCCTAGGAATTTTAGATCACTCGATTGTGCCCCTGTCGGCCCATCTTGATTGAGTTTAGGGTTTTGAGGCCCATATAACCTTATTTCATTCATTCATGCCTATAAAGTCAATTTCAGGACTCGAGTCAGTTTTGAGTTCAGACGGTCTCGATCCAAACTTTCCGTCCATATCTATAATGTATATACCCATAGGTGGGTCCCACTAGGTCACGAGTTTTTGGATGAACAGATCATGCCATGTGGCAAGATTTCAGCCATCCAGTCATCTTTATCTTCACCCATTGGCAAGATCCCGGCGGCAACATCGCTCTCTTTTCGGCTGTTTTCCAGCCAACCAGTGGCCGGACTCCACCAACGACCACCACCAACATGCTCCTCGTCATGTGGGCTATCGATCCCGACCGATGGCTGCCTCTGCTGCGCCACATTGGCATTTTCCAGCGACGGCAATGGCCGCCCCGTCCAGCCCGTTTACCCAGTTAATAGTCCTCTTGCCCGCGACCACGTCCTCTAGCCCATATCCATGTCTAAGTCCGTCTGTCCTGTCCATGTCCACCCAGCCAACCTAACCCATTTTCCAGCCTGGGTTGGTTCATGCCATTCAGCTTGATTCGGTCTGGTTTAGGTTGGTTCAGACTCGTTCAGCTCATTTTTGGACAGTTTTCGTCAATTCTTACACCGTTTTCGGTAATTCGAGAACTTCTATATTAGTTTAGATGCATATTTACATTGTTGAACACGATTGAATGTTATGATGAATTTTTTAATTATTATTTCATTTAATTAATTATGTTTATCATATAAGATGAATGTTCACATGATTATTTGTTATTATGAATATTATATTTACTTATGAATATCAGTCTTAGTATGGTCACTAAAATTTATTTATTTATTAACTTATTTATTTATTTATTCGTTATGTGCATGTTATTATTTATTTATATTTAATTATTCATTCTTGTATTGAATGACTATGATATTATTAATATTTATTATTAATGAGTATTCACTATTTATTTATTTATTTATTTATTCATTGAATTATTATATATTTATTTATTTATATGTTTACTAACAAGAGTGTAAGATTATACTTACTCGTGTTTATCTTAACATTTATATAGTATAATTATATTATTATTTTATGATTAGAGTATTGTTTATGTTTATGTACTCACTATTTATCTAACTGTCAGTGAATACATTTATTCGTTTATTTATTTATTTATTAGTTATACTATGTCTCGATTTGTGTGCCACATGTTTAGCTATAGGTTTCTTTGTATTATTTTCTTGTTATGATGTGTTGATGATATGAGCACACACCACGAGCATGCATCATGTAGAGACATTCGTTTGTTACTTAGTAGTGGGTTCCGATGTAGGCTTTGGAGTTCGAGCTCGCTGTAGATGTGCAGATACGCTTGAAGCTTGGACCACAGGTCCGTAGCACTCTCTCCCTCTCTTCTTGACTCCTTGTGTGTAGAGTTTGATCGTATTATATACGTAGGACGACATCAGCCGAGTTTTATCGGATCCCTTTGATGTTGGGTCATTTAGCCGTGTTTTATACGCAAGTTTAATAAAACTACAAGGATGAGATCCCTTGTTGGTTTTCGAACTTTAGCTCCAGAAATTTATTATACAAGCCTCATCCCTAAGCCTATTATATAAGTACGCATTGTTTTACGGATTTCACGAATAAGAGAATGAGTGGTACGGAGATATGTATGGACCGTGCTAGTACTCCTTCAAACCATGAGGTAGTGCGGGTGTATGATGGTACTACGTAATCAAGTGCATTTCAGGAATATGTGGCATTAACTTAATTGTTCTATTTGCAACTCGAGTACAATGGCGGGTGATATGGAAGGTGTGAGGGCGTAAGTGCTGTATGTATGTAATATTATAATTATGAGCCGTGCATGCGAGCCGACATTTGTTAATTATGTTTGCTTACTGCCCGGTGTGAGGCATTGTTGAAGTTTGATAAGTTTTCGTGGGTAATGGAATACCATTTTCCAGATTGTATTAGTTGTTTTTTGGACCAGTAACATTCGTTACTGATGGTTTTCATATAATATATGCAGGTCATGCAAATCCTGAGTTGACTTTGGTTGGAGGATAGATAAACGCTACACACACTTGAGCTCAACCCAATATTTGCTTTCCTGCATTTATTTATTTTGATGTGTTTTGATTTTTATTTTGCAATGTCTTCCATTCTAATGACACCAAGAGGGTTATTTCGATATATTATATTTATCGAGTCTCACTGACCAATAATATTAAACATGACCTGACTCGAAGTTAACATTTCTGATTCGGTTCTTAAGTGAACCAAAATCAGGGTGTTACACACGGTGTCAAGATCCATTGGTCAACAACTGGACATGGTGATAGGACCCATCAGCCGATAATAGACACGGTGGCTGGATCCATCGGTCAACAAATAGACACGGTGGCAAGATCCATCGGTCAACAAACGGACATGGTGGCAAGACCCATCAGTCGATAATGGACACAATGTCTAGATCCATCGGTCAATAAACGGACACAGTGGCGGGATCCATCTGTCAACAATTGGAAATTGTGGTAGGACCTATCAGCCGATAATAGAAACGGTGGTTGGATACATCAGTCAATAAATAGACACGGTGGCAGGATCCATCGGTCGACAATCGGACATGGTGGCAGGACCCACCAGCCGATAATCGATCCGGTGGCTGGATCCATCGATCAATAAATAGACACGGTGGTAGGAACCATTGGTCAACAATCAGGCATGGTGGCAGGACCCATCGGCCAATAATAGACACGGTGGCTGGATCCATCCGTCGACCAACGAACATGGTGGCATGAACCATTAGCCGGTAATGGACATGTTAGAATGGACCTAATAGCGAGGAATATAGACACTGAGGGACTTTATTGACTTGTTTTACTTAATTATATGGCCTTAGTGGTTTAATCACTAATGTGGAATTGCCTCCGCAGGTAAACAGCTTGGAAACGAGAGTATAAAGGAAGACTTGGTGGTTCATCTACCAACTCAAAAGGCGAAAGGCTAATGAGTTGATTTCCTCTTTTTTATTTTCTTGTGTTATAAATGTGGCTGTGGGAAACGGTTTAAGACTGTGGGACAACCCTTTTATGTCTTATCAGCAACTTAATTTATTTTAAAGAGTTAGACTTATTTGCTTTAATAGAAATTATATTTTTAGTAACACTAGGCCAGGTAGGCCCACACTATTGTGAAAAATGGCGGTCGTTACAGGTGGTATTAGAGCACGGTTTCCCACAAGCTTACATCTTATGACTCAAGTACCTTTTTGAAAAGTCGAATCATTATCTTTTCCCATTTTTATCATTTGCTAACATGACTAAGTCATCACTTAAAAAGGAAAAAAATCTTTGATTCTTCAGATGGCAGGCACCTATAGACAATCAAGCCGAATGGCGTAGTCAGACTCGAACTTGGAGAATGTGTTGGGCTAGATCTTGATGGCCATACAGGGACTGGTACAGGCTTCAAAAAATACAAATTCTGTAGTTCAGAATATAGTTCATGGGTTACCGGGAACGGTAGCAGGGAATGGAGCCTTAAACTCGGTAGCAGGTCCCAGAATCATCCCAGATGGTGATCAAGGGAGTGCCCAAGGGCGGGTAGTGTTTGCCGACCCGGGCGAGCGAGGGGATGATGCAAACCAAGTGCCACCAGTAGTCTGACAAGTGGTGCCGCCAGCTGTGGATAATAGTGACCGATACACTGTGGAAAAGTTTCTAATAATGGAGCTGAGATATTCATTGGAGAGATTAACCCAATGGAGGAGAGCTAGATTGACATTACTGAAAAAGCGTTTAGAGCTCTCTCTGTGCCCCACCGCCATCAAGTGTGGTCGGCAACATGCATGCTTTAGGAGGAAGCATCATACTGGTGGAAATCCATGGAAAAGACTACCATTTATAGCCGTGAGAGCTCATCTATCTCATGGGCAGAATTTGTAACAGCTTACAATGGACAGTATTTTTCAGAGTTGATTGTCCAAATGAAAGCACTGGAATTCACAACTTTGGCTCAGAGGGAAGATTTGGTCCGGAAGTATGCCAAGAATTTCTTGCAGTTGGAGTGATTTGCACCTGGGATTCTGGTAACTGATAAGGCTAGTGCGGATAAATTCTTCTGGGGGTTGAAGCCAGAATTGAGGAGTAGGGTTGCTACGGCGCCAAGAGGCACTATAATCGAAGTGATTGAGGCATCCACTACTCATGAGTTGGTGTACGAGCATGACCGTGCACAGAAATAGGGGAAGGAAACCTGGGTAGTAGCCAAAACCGGTCCGTAGGACACCAGCAATGGAACTACCAAAGGAACGTCAAAAGGAAGTTTGAGGAGTCTTCGTATCGACAATGTAAAAATTGTAGAAAAATGCATTCACGGCCATGCAACGAGCCTGTCGGTGCTACAACTCCATACTGCATGGCTCCAGCTGAACTAAGGGAGTTAAAGAGTCAAGTATAAGAGTTGTTCCAGGCAGGTTTCATTTGGCCAAGTACTTCACCTTGGGGAGCCCCTGCTCTTTTTGTAAAGAAGAAGGATGACTCACTTCGATTGTATATTGACTACCGCCAGCTCAATATAGTGACAGTCAAGAATCGGTACCCCTTACCAAGGATTGATGACTTATTCGATCAGCTAAAAAGAGCCAGAGTATTTTCTAAAATGTACTTGCGGTCCAGATATCACCAACTGCGAGTAAAGGACTCAGACATACAAAAAATGGCTTTCCGAACTTGATATGGACTTTGTGAGTTTCCAATCTTTTAAGAAGAGTCTAACTACTGCACCAGTCTTGACCTTTCCAAATGGCAATGAAGGATTTGTGTTCTTTAGTGATCCATCTCCAGTAGGGTTAGGATGCGTCTTTATGCAAGGAGGTAAAGTGGTGGTTTATGCCTCTTGCCAATTGAAGATTTATGAGCAAAATTATGCAACCTATGACTTGGAACTGACAGTAG
>JAVDBV010083543.1:0-11965 GCA_032619315.1 Piper longum | reverse complement strand
AATTAATCAATTATTAATCATAACTACTACTCAATCCTAGCATGTTGTACTAACAATCATCAATTATAATTAATCAAATTAGGATAAGAGGTAATTATACCTTGCATAGTCGTCAATCAGCAACGGCTACGATTTCCGTCGTGCGTGCGTCTCGAACCTCGAATTCGGCACTCGACGGCGTCCGAAGCTCGATCTGGTTCGACCAGGTGATCTCCGCGGAAGATCTAGTGAATTCCAACGAATTCCAAAAATTCCGATTTTCCGGTGGTTTTTCGGTGACTTTCCGGTGGTTTTCCGGCGAGAATCGCCGGTGGTGTCTACTGGTTAGATCGGGGCCGAATAGGGTACCATCGGAACCGTCTCGGCGAGCCCGACGTGTCTGTGGTGTCAACGCAGCCGACGGAGGCGGCATCTCACTGGAAAATGCTGAAAACAGAGCGGCGGCGTTAGGTGGCTAAATCAGGCCGGCAAGGGCGGCGATCGGCGGCGCTCTAGTCGGGGAAGGTCGCTGGGTGGTCGGTGGCGCCGAGGCAACCACTGGACGGAGACGGTGACGGTCGCAGGCGGCCCAATCGACGACGTGATGGCATGGCGGGCGCGGCGCTCGGCGTGGCGATTCCGGCGTCGTGGCGGCCAAACTGTGGCCGGGGCTGGTCGGGGTGGCACGGCGACGGCACGACAGGACGGACCGGCGTCGGTCGGCGGCCGGGCGGCGGCGGCAGCGACAGTGGCGGCCTGAAATGGGGGCGGCGCTAGGGTTTGGGAGAGAAAAGTGTCGGGGGAGAAAAGAAAAGGGTGGATGGCAAACTCGTAAATAAAACTTGACTCAAGTCCGTCTCGAGTCAAAAATAATAACTAACGCGTAATAAATTCTAAAAAAAAATCTAGAAAAATCAGGAAAATTCCTATAAAATAAAATAAAATGCACAACATCGAAATGACATGCTCTATAACTAATAACCCACCCAAACTATCCCATAAGGCATCCTAACACGGTAAACGACCTAAAACTATTTCTACGGTCACAAAATAAAAAAAATCTAAAATCGTCAACTATATGCTCTCATGCATTCTGATAACTCATTTTCTGCTCATTCATCTCATTATCCTGCGCAGTCTGATCTATTTGTGCCTGTTCTGACATCACCATCATCATTCTCTTATGTTCTGATCCCTATTGCTGCTAACTCGGCAGAAAAACCTAAATCACCCCTAAGGGCCTACTGGGTTGGTCAAGCAAATACTCTGGAGTATCGCAAGGTTTTACTCTGGGCTATGTCTGAGAAAACTACGCCGAAGGTAAGACCTACCTGCTAGCATCTACCCACGTCCCTCTAATCCTCATCTGTGAAAGGTCACCTACAAATACTTACATGAACTCTATTCTAGGCCCTACAGTCATACTAAGGCCTGCTATGAGTCTCCTGCTAAGTACGGTGTATAACCTAATGAGTTGTGCAGCTCACTATCGCCAATCTAGGTCTAATTCTCAGGTGTCCCTATATAAGGAACTGGACCGCTCACTGGGTCCTAGTTGACTCGGTCCAAAGTCAAGTATCTCACTCTGTTCTGTAAGAGAACAAGGATGGCTGCTATGACTCTAATGTATACTATGGTTCTGGTGGCTATCTATACAACTACTAACTATTTCTAAACGGAGCTCTCTCTCGCGAACTGGGTGAGAACACCTATACATATACAACGTGTCTCAAGGAGTATGATAACATACTCTGCATGGAGTTGTGGCGTCTGCATCTGGTCCGTGACGCGTGCTTTGGTCAATGTATACTCATCTCAATCATCTGGACAATTGATAGAAAAACTGATACATATGGAGGGGTAAATACTCACGTGAAACTCTCCTCTATCTAACATCTCTGAGTTATAAGGAAGGGAACTGAATCTCGTGGAGAACTAGTCACACTGCTCAAGAAGCCTCACTAGGTTCTATCTCAACCTCACATGTGGGAACTGACATCAGATAAACTGTGGAAGTCCACTCGGCTAAGAAAAACCTGCTACATAGGTGTGTCACTCTGATCTATGGCGAAGTCAATGTACTATACAAGTGGAAGGGGAGCTGAAATCCCTATGTAGCGTACTGGGCGGCCAAAATATCGGTAGGTCTGTGGACTTGTCTCTAAGTCACCATGATTTACCATGCCACAGGTGATCAGTCTGTGGAATAATCAATCAATGACGTATCTTAGAAATGGCTCCAAAGTGGATCTAGTTCAATCAGCTAACAGTAGGCACGTGTTTCTCAATATCGTACTAGTCACGCACTTCTAAATGGGCGGGGTTCAAATGACCCACAGAACCACTGTATTCCCTCGAGTCTACGGGGACTCATATGAGGTTCAACACGTGTCTCGTCTGCTCTTCAGTGGTGTGTGACCTGCCGTCCCGTACCGATTTATAGTACTAATCTTGACTCACATGACAACTACCGCTATGGTAGACTCTCAAGCAAGGCTATCAATCAAAATGAGCATACATTGGTATCGCTCCATCTGGTCAGCATGGTCTGTTCTGTCTGAAGTCCCTATTTGCGTCATCCTCAAGCTGGAGTAAGTCCGTCATCGTAAAATCGATCTACCAATATCGACCTGCATTGCAAACCCTAATCAGTACCATGAAGGTACTTCTACACTCAGGGCAAGGTTCAATCTTATGTCTTAAGGTAAGGACCTAATCATGCTTGCGAAGCATAATGGAATCACTATCTCTCTAAAGAACACTCCCTCGCTGAACCCTCTATCTATGCCCCATAATCTAACATGAGTCTAACTCCTCTCGCTCGCTGGCCAATCCCCAATTAGGTAAAAATACATGTGTCACATCCTACTAACCATCCTAATCTACGTATGTCGGTTGTTGCTCATGAATGCCTATCGATCTATCTTAACAATCGGGTCACTGTGGATGTCCCATCTGGACATCATACTATCATGCTCTATCTCTGTCCATGCACATCCCTATGAGACTGTCACTAACAGTGTCTAATTGCATTGTCTTGCAATATACACCCGACGCAAGAGAGCTCGTGAACTCGGATCCTATGTAATCTCATCAAAATAACCTACGCTTTCCTAACTCCCCTCTATTTTGCTGATACCACTATATGCTCTCATGCATTCTGATAACTCATTTTCTGCTCATTAATCTCATTATCCTCACATCCTCGCTACACATCACCCTCACAGCTCATACACGTGACCGAAATCAGCTCAGTACACGTGTTCTGAAATACACTCAACTCAAACCGACGGTTGAACCGATCGGCTAGCGACAATAAAACCGTGACTCGAATCAAGGGTTTTACAATAGGGATGAGTCTTGTATAATAAATTTCTGAAGCTAAAGTTCGAAAACCAACAAGGGATCTCATCCTTGTAGTTTTATTAAACTTGCGTATAAAACGCGGCTAAATGACCCGACATCGGAGGGATCCGATAAAACTCCGCCGACATTGTCCTACGTATAAAATACGATCAAACTCTACACACAAGGAGTCAAGCAGAGAGGGAGAGAGTCTTACGAACCTGTGGTCTAAGCTCTAAGTATATCTGCACATCTACGACGAGCTCGGACTCCGAAACCTACATCGGAACCCACTACTAAGTAAAAACTAATGTCTCTATATGATGCATACTCGTGGTGTGTGCTCATATCATCAACACATCATAACAAAAAAATAATACTAAGAAACCTATAGCTAAACATGTGGCACGTAAATTGAGACATAATATAACTAATAAATAAATAAATAAACAAAGAAATGTATTCATAGATAATTAGATAAATAGTGAGTACATAAACATAAACAATACTCTAATCATAAAATAATAATATAATTATACTATATAAATATTAAGATACACACGAGTAAGTATCAATATACACTCTTGTTAGTAAACATATAAATAAATAAATATATAATAATTTAATAAATACATAAATAAATAAACAAATAGTTAATACTCATTAATAATAAATGTTAATAATATCATAGTCATTCAATACAAGAATAAATAATTAAATATAAATAAATAATTACATGCACATAACGAATAAAAAAAAAATTTAGTGGCCATAATAAGAGTGATATTCATAATAACAAATAATCATGTGAAAATTCATCTTATATGATAAACATATCAATAAAAATAAATAAATAATACTAAATAATTAACTAGTTAAATAAAATAATAATTTTAAAAAAATTCATCATAATATTCAATCATGTTAAAAAATGTGAATATGCATCTAAACTAATATAAAAGTTTTTGAATTACCAAAAACGGTGCAAGAACGGACGAAAACTGTCCAAAAATGAGTTGAACTGGACCGAACCAAGCTCAACCAAACCGAATCAAGTTGAAAATGGGTTGGGTTGACTTGGCGGACATGGACATGATCATGGACATGGATATGGTTGGCGGACTTGGGCATGATCAGGCGGACGCGGTCACAGCTTAGCGAACATGGTCGCGGGCAAGCGGACCACGAACTGAGTAAATGGACCGACACGGGCGGCGGCACCCGTCGCCGGAGAACGGCCACGGTGGCGCGGCTGGGCTGGCCGCCGGTCGGGATCGACAGAGGAGAGGACAAAGAACATCATGGTCGGCTCCAAAATGGCCAGAAAGGGGCGGCATAGCCGCGATGTGTTGCGACGTCGCTGGCGGCTATCTCGGCCATGGTAGAGGTTGATGTCGATCTCAAAGTGTAGATCTGGGTGAGGGGTAGCTGCGTGGGTGGTCGGATCGGTCGGTTGTGGCTCGCTGGTGCCGGAAAATAGCAAGAAAGGGTGGCGACAATGGCGATCGTGGGTAAGGTTGGATAGCCGACCGTGAGGTGGTCATGGTCGTACCAATCCGGTGGCCAGGGGCGAGGCGGAGGCTCACTGTGGCAAGTTGAAGTGGTGGCGGCGTAAAGGTGGAAAATTTCAAAATCATGAAACTCTGGAAATCAATGGGTGAAGATAAAGATGAGTGGACGGCTCAGACCTTGCCACGTGGCATGATCTGGTCATCTAACAACTCATTAAGTGGGACCCACCTATGGGTATATGCACAATAGATATGGACGGAAAGTTCGGTTTGAGACCATCCGAACTTGAAACTGTTTCGAGTTCTGAAATTGACTCTATAGGAGGGAATCATGGAAATAAGGTTAAATGTGCTTCGAAACCCTAAACCCAATCAAGATGGGACCACAGGAGCACAATCGAGTGATTTGAAATTCCTATGCTCCATGCAAATAATGTACCCATGAAATCTCAAACAGATACTTAACGCTGCAATGGCCTAAATCTGGGCCTAAAATCCTGTCTAACGTATACAAATAAATCTCTATACCTCAGTATATACTGATAACTCGTAATCTTATTATTTGCATGTTTGGCATAATTAGCTACTATAACATGCTCATACGACCATCTGGGCCCATACTTATAATTTGAAAATTAGTCTGGTTCGGGCTCGTTAGAACCAATGTGATATAGACCTAAATAGGGCAAACTAAAATCGGGTAAAACCCTAACAAAAAAAAGGGGTTTTACAGGAACTTTGTAATTATGCCTTTGTAGTTGCTAATTACAGTAACAAGAACTTTGTGACCACACTTATGCTCGCATATCAGTCATTAAATTTCATTCCGAAACTTAATAATTTAAAAATAAATTTGCAACGGTATATACAATCACAAATTGATTGAAGCGTTTATAACTTAAATTGCGACCGCAGCATCGGTCACAAAAGTGGTCGCAAAATGTCAAATACAATAAAAAAAGTGGGGTCCCTAGTCCCCTGAATCCTAACCTCGCTGCTCATCGCCGCCGCTAACACATGTTTTAAGTATAATATTCTAGTTTTTTATAGTTTTATTTTTTTGGATAAATATGTTAATTAAGAATTAAATTATTGATTGTTGTTGTTTGTTAATTATTGTTTGAATGTATATTTTTTTATTGTTATGATGAATTTATAAAGTTAGGGTTCATTTTGTGATTATGATTGTTATTCTAGATATATTATGAAATTAGGGTATTTGGAATTTTTTTTAACAAATTAATTTGATTATGTTTGAAATTTTATTTTGATGTTGTTCATATATAAGATTTAAAATAATGATTATGATAGTATTTTTAGCATATTTTTATTTTATTTGTTTAAAATCATGATTAAAATTAGTAATTGAAATTAATGATTATTTTCTGATGATTGAAAATAGATGTGTTAATTAATTATTGAATTAATACGATGACACCTGCTTAATCTTGAGATTTAAATTTTGATAACTCTTAAGCAAAAATTCAATTCCACAAGTTCAATTATTCAAATTAGTGATTTTCTTCTATAATCGATTAATTTGGACTATAGTTAAGTACTATGATTTCATAAAATCAAGTACAGTGCTTAGTGTTTTTCTTAACTCAATTAGTTTTGAGTTGAGTTGAGCAGTATGATTTTTATAATTTACTTATAAATAACATACCTTTCACAAGATAATTTAGATATAAATGATGAAGTAGGCATAGAAGAATTATATGTTTCACAATCCAGAAGAAATAAAGAGACTTCATCTTTAAGAATTAGAGTTTGAAGGTGCCTAACAATGTGACAACTAATAATGTAAATTTTTGTAATACTTTTGTAATATATGTATGCGAAAAAATAAATTCTCATAATTTTTAAAAAAACTTTGTGACTATAGATATGGCTCGTGGTCATTAGCCAAATTGGAGTGGGAGCACGTCACGTGGATTTGGATCCCGTGGCAGGTGTTCTGTGGATGAGCCGATTGCATTGCCACCAAATGAGCATGCTCCTACACTCCCATTGGGTGAAGTTGTGGAGGACCCTTGTGCAAATGCCACCGACAAGGCAAATAGTTCTTGACAGCCTCGAGGACCAAATAGACCGCATGCATTAAGTTCTACTTTTTATCTTCCAAAGCCTTGTTTCCACCAGTTACATGGAGGTAGTGTTTTCATTTGCTTACTTAATATTGGGAATTTAATTTTTTGCAGATTTAAGATGAGCAGGTTCTAATTTTATTGTGATTTTTATAGACTTCTTGATCCGAGTATGTATAGACAAATTAGTGTCACAATTAAGCGTAAGTTCCACGAGCCATATTCGGCGTAAGTTCCACGAGCCATATTCGATGTGGACTGACGCATCTCCTAATTTGAGGGATATATGGTAAAGAGTGGATGGTCAATTACAACAACATTCAATTTACATTATTTACACATAAAAAATATATTAACTAATTTGTAAATTTGTTTAATTTTATTTCAGGTAAAGTATATATTGAGTTCTACGGGCATGAGCGGCCATCGTCAAGCAGCCCCTAAATTACATGAGGGGATGATGAAGGGAGCGAGGGATGCACTCGCACTATTGGACACAGGGGACCTTGCAAACTATGTGGAGGATGTTCGGCCTACTTGGATTCAGTCCGATAGCTGGGGAAATCTTATCTGGGCACTTGGCTACTAATAGATTTTGGGAGCTATCTGAAAAGAATAAGATGAACCGGATGATGGGAAGGATGGTGAAATAACTCGTCATGTTGGTGGATATGTTAGTTTAGAGATCCATGAAAAATGCTTGGTATAAATACTTTTCTTGAATTATTTTGTTCATCATTTGAGTGGGTTCTAATTTATTTAAGTTCTTTCACATTGGAGAAGAAAGATCTGGGAGGGCTTGTCTCGTGGTTCGTTTTGTTTGACCACATGTATAGGAAAGACAAAGGGAATGGTGCATATACCGATAAAAAGTTTGAGGCTGTGATGGTAAGTTTTCATATTTTATTTTATTTATGATTGTTATACTTTTTAAATAAGAAAACAAGTGAGTTCATATTTAAATTTAGAAATATGTTTCATTGTGAAATTTATACAAGTTAGTTTGATTCGTATTATGACATTGCAATTCTATATTCTACTATTTATCAAATATTTAATTGATAAATGAGAAATTGTTATATGAATGTGTAATTTTTGTGTGAAAATGGATTATAAAATTGTGAAATATGAAATTTCTATAGGTTTGAAATATTTGTAATGTTCCATTTACACGGGAGACTCTCTAGGATTTTCTTTAAAATCATATACTTCATATTCTTTTTAGGAAATGTCATATGATATTATTATTTTGTACATGTTTTCCTTTAAAAAACTATTGCCAGCATGTGCTAATCAATAACATTTTTTTCAAGCTAGAGAATGTATTGAGTTGATGTTAGTACTGATCCTTCTAGCTAGTCATTAGCCGTCAACTCTGTGACATACCAATTCATGATCGAAAAGCCAAACAAGTATTAGTATTATAGATCATGATCTACACTAACGACAATGCGCCACCTTCCTCCCGAGTCACATGAATGCTTGGTCTAGTGATGGTACGATGTAACGTCCCATTTTTTTTTTTTTGTCTGATGGCAAACCAAAGTGCAATGTTAGAAATTCGTAAAGCTATTGATTTAAGTACTATCATACAAACTTCACATAAGCGATTTTCAAAAGCATAAGCCGGAACCACTCAACATCCAACTAAAATGATACATACATAATCATACATGTGCCAAAGCACACATTGATACCACGTGGAGTCCAGATAACTCAATGGCACATACAACATGTCATAAACATATACATGTACAAGAATCTAGCTGACAATAACATGCATGTATCATACATAAACATAAACATGTACCAAAATCTAGTTGACTGTAACATGTCTGTATCATACTTATACATAATACTTGTACCGAAATCTAATCGACGTTAACATGTCTGTATTATACATAAACATATACATGTACCGCAATCTAGTCGACGGTAATATGTTGTGTCATACATAAACATATACATGTACCAGAATCTAGTCGACGGTAACATGCTCGTTCTAGTAAGATCATACAAAAAAGCACACAATGCATACTTATAAGTGTTGGTGCATGGGCCAACATGGTAGCCCATAACCAGTAAATCAAAAAAGAAATCTAGTAACAACTTAATATAAGAAAATATGCACTTTAAAGTATGGTTAACGTACGGGTATATCGACATGCAACCAACTTCAATGGTCAATTCCGACAAACTTCGGAACCAATGACCATGTTGAAAAATTGAACAAAGCTGGTTGTTTCATAATAGTTCCCCCCCTTATTGGTTGAGAAGGATATGCTTATATAGACATAGTTTGGTGTGTAAAAATGAACAAAACAAGAATTGAAAGGTCATAATAAATTAGTCATAAATAAATACACATTCTATAGTAATGAAATTCGAAAAAATAATAATAAGCTTACATGTTCCATAATAAAAAAAAATATGAAAATACAATAAATAAGCTTATTATAAATAATCCATAAATATTATTAAATTCAATTAATTTAATAATATTTATGATTCATTTAGAGTTAAAATACCCTAGTTATTTTTGGGTTTTACATACGATGAGTTAGACTTCTCAGCCTGATGAGTCTTTACTTTGCTTGCTCGAGGACTTAGAGATCGGTGAGAAGGATAGATGAACATAGTTCACTAAAAAAATGGAGTAGATGAGGGCGGAGGCTAAAGCCTGGGACCACTAGCTTATATAGCTTCTTAACAGGAGAGACAAGCGACTAAAGAAAAAGCCTCAAACCAAAGATGCTTGTCCACTCTGTTAATGCTACTTTGAACGCTCAGATGCTTTGTCATATGATGACCATATGAAGAGAACAATGTCATGGCCCTGGTGATTAGGATCCTGATATTCCCACTCATGATCCTCCCACCCTCCCTTGATATAGATATAAGATTTTCTTTGTATTATACATTTGATTTAGATTTCATGTACGACCTGGGTACTCTAACCCGGGTAATCAATTTTGAAATCGTGCGCTCAAGCACTGGTACTGTAGCAAAGCCGAAAGTAGAACACTCAAGCGTTGGGAGTTTGAGCGCCTGAGCACTGGCGACAGAAAAATTGATTTTTCTGATATTTCTGAAGATCCTATTGGCCCCCAATTGTTATATTTGGGTTAATCCTGTATAAAGTTTGACAAAGATTTTAAAAGAAAAGAAAAGTAAAACAATAAAAGATGGCAAAAGTGATGGGTCGAAAGATTGAGAGGAACGATGTAGGAATTCGATCAGAAGAAAAATTAGCTTTCTTGAAAAGAGCTTTTCTTACTTTGGTTTATTTTTTTTTTGTGATTAAATTATGTCTTTCTTATCACAAATGGATTTGTTAAGTTTATTTGAATATTTTAAGGAGTAAATTCTTTTCTAGGATTTTCAATGAAACTCAATGCATGGATTAATAAAGGTTATTAATTTTTATTTATGTGATTGTGTTTTTGGATCATCTATTCTATTTTATTTGTTAATGCTATCATTAGATTGACAACCTATTGATTGATCAAGAGATCTAATCTTGTCTAAAGATAGAAATATTAGATTTGTCATTGAATAAAATAGTCTTTCTTCATCTATTTTGGGTGATTTACGTATGAGATCTTGATATACTCATATGTCTTAGGTAAATATTAAGGGCTGAACTTAAAATATCATTTTGCATACGTAATTTCATAGAGATATAGAAGTTGGGTGCGAGGGATAAGTTTATAGTGAATCTAAGAGATGTCATAAATAATTAATTCCCGTAGTTAATGATTCAAATGTGTAATTCATAGGTAAAAATTATAACTTTAATCATATAGAGCACTAAGTAAAATTGAAAATCCTAGTTTTATCGCCTTGAAATAAATTTATCATTTAAATATTATAATTCTAGATTAATTTAGTCATAATTTATAATTAAATCACTATTAAAACTATTTTATTTAAGTATAATTAATTAAATTAGTTTTGGTAATTAAGAATTTCTATTACTAATTCCTCAGGGACGATACTTTCTTATCACTTTTATTACTTGATTAGGCACGTGTACTTGCGTTATAATTTCCACATCACGAGGGAATAATATGTGAGTTCCATCTGATGAAGGTGAGATTGCCAGATGATGACAATTTCGCGGTCACCAGATGTAGGAAGGGGAGATTGTTGGGTTTATCCCACATCGGCCGTGGATGATGTTGGTGACCTATATATATGTTAATGGGAAAATCTTATTCTTTAAGCTAGCTTTTGGATTAAGAGAGGTTCGTCACACCTATTTCAAGTCCTTTTTGATGGGCTATTGGGCCTAACATGTATTGGATGGTGAGCTAGATAAGGGCGTGGGCTAGGCTGCTTGCTACAAGCCATGTATGATTTAGGTTAGGTCTCTAGTCACGTGCTAAGTGTAAGAATTTTGAGGAAAAAATTTTCTAAGGTGAGTAGATTTTAATAACACCAAGAGTCCCACATCTAAGGGTATGATCGAGTTTATTAGTGGTGATGCACATATTGAGTTTGAACTTAGTTAACCTTTGTTGAAAGGATGAATTAGGCACACCAAGTTTGTAAAATGCCAGCTTCGGGCCAGGGTTTTACTAGTTTGTTGTCTTGCCCAGTTCGATCCAGTCTCGAGTTGGCTCTAGTCAGTTCAGTTTTTTGATAAATATAAGTCCCAGATAGCTATACAAACATGTTATGAAGGTTGGGTATACCCAATATATAGATGATAACTTCACATATACTACAACACAACATGATTTATCATTGTATGCATGAGGTATATAGATTTTTTTTGTTTGTGTTAGCCTAGGGTTTTAGGGCTAGATCTAGGTCATTGTAGCTTTTAGTATCTGTTTGGGCTTTTTAGGGTATCACTTTTATGTGCATTATAGAACTTTTTGGACTATTGGATTTGAATTTCAAATCTTTGTCTGATTGAGTTTTAGGTTTCGAGGCCTATTTAACTGTCTTACCTTAATTTCTAACCATCGAGTCATTTTTAGGCTTCAAGTCAATTTTGACTTTTGTCGACATCGATTCGAGCTTTCCAACTATATA
>JAVDBV010083542.1:0-17685 GCA_032619315.1 Piper longum | reverse complement strand
ACTACTTGGTTGCGCCATTGAATTGTGGATGTTTTTCCACCCAGCCATTGGTAATAATGTGATATTCAATCCTCTTCTTATTTTTTTTAAGAGATTGATTCATCTGTTCACTATCCAATAATATCCCCCTATCCATAGGGATACCATTTAATTTTATCCATTGATTCTGCAACTTAAATTGCATTGTGAGTTCAGCAAAGTTCAATAAAATCTATCCTAAAGTTTGCAGCCAATGAATTCCCAACACAACATTGAGGTCTTCTAATTTAAGCAAATAAAGATCAGTTTCAATATCCACCCCTCCCAAAATCAGCTTGAGCTTGTTACATTTCCATGCACATAGCATTTACTCTCCATTAGCCACCATAACCTTCAATATTCCTTGGTTGATGATATTCAATTTGAGTTCCTTGGTCAAACTTTCATTCAGAAAATTATGGGAGCTACTTGAATCTACCAACACTGTAGTTTCTTTCTTAAGAATTTTGCACTTAATCCTCATAGTGCTGGATGAACCTATTAAAGCATTGAAAGATATTTCCGGTGTGGTAGATTCTTACACAATACCTCCCCCCTTCAATTGACTTGAACCATCATCATCATCTTCTTCTAATTCCCAAAGTGCCTCTATGGCAAACAATCTTGTGCATTTATGCCCTTTGAGTACTGCTCACACAATGGAAACACAAACCTTTTTCTTTTCTATCCTGCATCAGTCGGGGAGTGAATTTCCTGATATCTTGTCCAGAAGATGGAATAGCTCTTGTGTTTGTTTCCTTCTTTTCCAATCCAATCTTTTGAACAATGGTACCTACCATCCTATTCCAAATTGTTGGCTTCTCTTGGTGTTCAAATAACAAGGCTAAGCTAATAGCCTCAAACAGTGTTTTTGGTTTTCTTGACAACACTTCTCTTCTTATATAATACTTCAATTCTATAACAAAACAAGTGATCTTCTGTTGTTGCGGCAACTTCCCACAACGAGAATGTGTTCCAAAAAATTTAATTTGATACTCTTTCATTGTCCTTGTTTGTTGCAACTTAATGACGTCACTAAAGAAGTCATCATACTTAGTAGGTCCGAAGCGAATATTAATTTGTTCCTTGAACTCTCCTCAGCTATGACAGAAAAATCTTATTTGAGGGCTTGGTATCATAATTGTCCATCATCTTCCAAACTCAAACTGGCCATTATCACTCTATTTTTGTCATTAATATGATGTACGCTAAAGAATTAATCACAACGTGCAATCCATATGATAGGATCAACATCTCCCTTATACATTGGAAATTCCATTTTTGAATACCACAGAAGAAACAACAAATCAGAATAATTCTAAGCATCAACAGAAGAACAACTAGCAAGATTCATAATTTCCCTATCCAAATTAGGTATTGACATACCTCTGTGGTTTGTAGATGGATAAGATGTGAAACCTTGGCATTTAAAGTGTTCTTCGAAGATGGATAAGATGTGAAACCTTCCACGGTTGATGCATAAGATGGATAAGATGTAGTTTGTAGATGGATAAGATGTAAAACCGTCCACGGTTTTGTTCTCTGAAGATGCTGATTACGTCTTGAACGACATTTAAAGTGTCTACATTTGCATTGATTGATCCTTGATCTAGATTGAATGAGAACGAATCAACTCTAATTGCTCTCGAGTTGATGTATGCATCTGATAATGACTAGGAGTAAGTTCAGCAAATTCTGTTTCCAAAGTCGCCATCCTGGTTCCCGTCTCATCCTATTCTGATACCATTTTGTTAGCTTCTATGCTAACCTCCTTACCTTTCCCCATTATTCCTTTACCTCGATCCTTTCTGCACCGGCAGCAACCCTGCAAATGTCGATCCAGAATGAATAGTTAAACTGGTAATAAGAAAGAGGGACGCTTGAAGATGATGAAGGAATCACCTCTTATACAAGCTAAATCGAACTCCCAATAAGGGTTCAGATGATTTCTTGATGGACAAGAGAAAAAGAATTACAACTCTCCTTCTTAATTAATTCTTTTGGACTTCCATTTCTTGCAGATCAAGGAGCTGGATGGTGCTCTTCTACGCTAGAAGCCAAACTTGTAGGCTTAATTGCTGTCGTCATCACCCTCATCAAATTGAATGACTTTCCTGATATCATCTACTCTGACTTTTTGGCTATAGCTGAAGCTTTTTGGGCCAATTCTCAGAATGTGGAAGTCTCTTCTTTACCTTTTGTTGATAGGTTATCTTATATATGTTATTATTATGATATAGTTGTAATGTGGTGTCCTAGAGAGTACAATGCTTGGCGAATTGTCTGGCCTCTTTTTCTCGTCATCTTGCTATTAGACTATAGCACGATGACCTCTTTGGTAAGCTACATTTCTTTGTTTAATCAGTTTGAAGTTGCGAAAAAAATATTATCCTTCAAAAAATTCATGAAAGTAGTCACGATGGTTATATTACCATTGCAGCTCAATCTGAAGGTTAAATAAGATGATGAATATCGACCTCGACCACGCTCTTATGACCTTTTGCATTTGTATGAGTATTGAGTTGGGGTTGAGAGCAGAGCCGAGTCGGGCCAAGCTACCTCTGTTAGAAATTGGACATAAATATATACACGAATCATGAATTGTATCATATGTTATTATATATAAGGTTGGCTAAATTAAATTGATCTACTAAAGTTAAGGGTTATGAGAAAATGTAAAAATGTGGGATTCAATGTGTAGATACCATTTTCATAATTTCTCTTTTATGATGGGTGGAATTGAAATTATGAAACTTACGCTATAAATAAGAAGGTTATGGTCCCTAAATTCATATTTGGTTTTTTTTTCTAGTATCCAATTGTCCAAAACTTTGGTTTAGAAAACTAGTCTTGAATTTAGAAGATCCAAAAACTAAGCAGTCAAGGCTTTAGTTTCTTTATGGCTTCAAGTACGCTTCTGTTATTTTATTTATCTAGTTTATTTCTTTGGATGATTTGATATGAAGACGATCCAAGTTTATGGCATTAGAGCCACCTTCATATCACATTATTGAGAATTAGGTTTTATTTATTTATGAATTATCATAGGATTTAATTCCAAAATTAAAGTCCTCTTTTGGTAACATAACGTGAGGAAAATAAAGTTACAAAGGTTATAATTTTGGAAACTCTCACATAAAGATATTTTTATAACTTTTTAGTTAAGTCATAATTAATATTTTAAAATTTATTAAGGACTGCAATATGCTGCTAAAGTAGCCTTTTTTGTGAAAATTAATTTATTTTTAAATTTTAAGATAGTTATAAGTATTTAATTCATGTGGATATTAATTGTCCTAAAGGAAGCTTAATGTTCGATAGAATTATATATTCATTTGTGGTAATAGATATGAGACAATTATCAAGTTCTCATGCGGATAATAAATCGGCTCAAAGGAAGGTTTATCATTTGACAAGATTTATTATTCATATTTTACTACATTAAGACTCATTATTGTAAAAAATATGAGATAATTATTAGGTTTCCATGTGGATAATAAATCGTCCCAAAGGCAGGTTTTTTTATCTTACAGGATTTATTATCCATATTTGGTTATGACATTAAAATAACAAATATGAGATAATTATTAGGTTTCCATGTGAATGATAAATCGGCCCAAAGGAAGGTTTATTATTTGAAAGGATTTATTATCTATGTTTAATTATTGCACTAAGAGTTCCATTTACAAATTGATATTTTTGTCCAAAGACTAAATATTGATGTTGTGCTAGGTATCTACCAATAAGATTAAATATTGTTTAAATTATTAATCTTATTATGGGCATGTTGTTTTTCTTTTCAGTTAATCAATTTGCTTCAATTTCTGCCAACATAAATTCAGTTCCAATGTATAAAGATAATTTTAAGGATTGGAAAGAAAGTATAATGATTATCCTCGGCTGCATGGATCTTGACCTTGCATTAAGGACTGAACAACCTGCTTCTCTTATTAATAAAAGTTTCATTGAGGAAAAATAGGACATTGAGAAGTGGGAATGTTCAAATCGCATGAGTCTTATGATCATGAAGCAGAGAGTTCTAGAGTCCCTTAGGGGCAATGTGTCTGAAAAGGTTATTACAGCCAGTGAGTTTATAAAAGAAATTGAAAAGCGTTTTATAAAAAAATGATAAAACTGAAACAAGTACGCTTTTGACGAACTTGATTTCAATGAAGTTTAAAGGTAAAATAAGCATAAGGGAGTACATCTTAGAGATGTCTAATATTACTTCAACACTAAAGCACTAAGGTTAGAGTTATCTGAAGATTTGCTTGTGCATTTAGTTTTAATTTCTCTTCCTCCACAGTTTAGTCAATTTAAGGTCAGTTACAACTGTAAAAGGGATAAATGGACTCTTAATGAGCTCATTTCTTATTGTGTGCAAGAAGAAGAAAGATTGAAGCAAGAACAGGTTGAGAATGCTCACTTGGATAGTACATATAAGGAAAAAAATTAGAAAAGAAAGAGGGCTAAAAATGTTGATAATCGGTTTCATAAGCAACAACAAAAGAAAAAAAATCAGGATTATTGTTGTTTCTTTTGTGGTAAACCTGGACATATGAAAAAGGAATGCACTAAGTATCATGCCTGGCGTGTAAAGAAAGGTTCATTTCTTAATTTTGTTTGTTTTGAAGTTAATCTAGTTTCAGTACCAATACACACTTGGTGGCTAGATTCAAGTGCTACTACTCACATAAGTGTGACAATATAGGGTTGCCTAAGTTACAGAAAGCCAAATGATGCTGAAAGATTCATCTATATGGATGATAACAAATCAGTTATAGTTGAAGCAATAGGGTTTTTTAGATTATTATTGCAGATAGGATTTTATTTGGATTTGAAAGAGACATATGTAGTACCATCTTTTAGACGAAATTTTGTTTCCATTTCTATATTGGACAAATCTGGTTACTCTTGTTCATAGTTTAGTCTTTTTTCTAAATTCAAATATTGTGGGTACAGGTTCTTTGTCCTTCTATGATAATCTATATTTATTTGATTCTATTGCATCTTTTATTGAAACCTTGCATGTGGAACTTTGTGGTACGAAAAGAAAATTAACTAATGAGAATTCTGTTTTACTATGGCATAAGTGTTTATGACACATTTCTAAACAAAGAATTTTACGACTTATGTCAGATGGAATTCTTGATTCTCTTAATTTTGCAGATTTTCAAATCTATATTAGGTGCATTAAGGGAAAACAAACAAATATAAGGAGACTAGATGCCAATAAATCTTCAAATGTCTTAGAACTAATACATACGGACATTTGTGGGTCATTCCCTACGGCTTCTTGGAATGGTCAACAATATTTTATTACGTTCATAGACGATTATTCTCGTTATGGTTACCTTTATCTCATTCATGAGAAGTCTCAAGCATTGGATGTATTTAAGGCATATAAAGCTAAAGTTGAGAACCAACTTGACAAAACTATTAAGGCTATCAGATCTGATCGTGGTGGTGAATACTATGACAGATGTGATGGATCAGGTATATAATGTCCATGACCATTTGCCAAATTTCTAGAAGGGTGTGGAATCGTCCCGCAATACATAATGCCAGGTACTCCTAGTATGAATGGTGTTGCTGAGAGACGAAACCAAATATTAAAAGACATGGTAAGAAGTATGATTGCTCATACTACTTTACCTGATTCACTCTGAGGTGAGGCACTAAAGACAATAACATATCTTCTTAATAGAGTACCAACAAAAGCAACAGTTAAGACCCTTATGAATAATGGACAAGAAAAAAGCCGAGTATTATGCATTTACACATTTGGGGATGTCCAGTTGAAGCAAGGCCTTATAGGCCAAATGAAAGGAAACTGGACTCAAGAACTGTAAGCAGTTATTTTGTTGGGTACTCTGAACGGTCTAGAGGGTATAAATTTTATGATCCCACAATAAGGTCATTTTTTGAAACGAGAAATGCCCAGTTTTATGAGGATGTTGGGTTTGAGAGGGGAAATAAGTTTAGAGACTTTGTATTTGAAGAAGAATCTGATTCTCTTCCCATAACTTTTCTTGACAATAATCAAGATCAGGATTATATTTCTGATGCAATTCAAGAAAACTTTGTCGAGAATCTCCCTAGTCAAGTTATACCTGAAGAACAGACTCAACAACCTCAAAAGAAAATGCCATTGAGAAGATCCACAAGAGAAAAGAGAAAAGCAATTTCAGATGATTATATTATCTTTCTCCAAAAACATGAGGATAACAATGAAATGGTTGATGATGATCCAACCAGCTTTCATTAGGTTATGAAGAGTTCTAATTTTCAAAAGTGGATTGATGTCATGTATGAAGAGATGAAGTCCATAAAAACTAATGACGTTTGGAATCTTATCTGATTGCCTGAAGGTGCGAAATCTATTGGTTGCAAAATGGATATTTAAAACCAAGAGGAATTCGAAGGGTAATATAGAAAGATATAAGGCTTGTCTTGTTGCAAAGACCTTTACGCAAAAGGAAGGCATTGATTATAATGAGACTTTCTCTCCAGTTTTATTGAAGACCCATTCAGAATAATTATGGCATTAGTGGCACATTTTGATCTTGAGTTACATCAGATAGATGTAAAGACTACGTTTCTAAATGATGAAATTGATGAAACAATTCATATAGTACAACCAGAAAACTTTGTATTAGAAAATTCAAAGAAGATGGTTTACAAATTAAAGAAATCCATCTATGGACTTAAACAAGCTTCTCGTCAATGGTATCACAAATTTCATCAAGTAATTCTCTAGTTTGGTTTTGAGATGAGTGTGATTGATGATTGTATATACCATAAGTCTAATAGGAGTAAGTACATTTTCCTGGTTTTATATGTTGATAATATATTACTTGCAAGTAATAATATAGATTTTTTGCACGAAACCAAGAGTTTTTATCAAAGAAATTTGAAATGAAATATCTTGGGAATGCGTCTTTTGTATTAGGAATTCAAATACATCGGAATCATGATCGATGTATACTTGGATTATCACAAAAAACATATATAAAAAATGTGCTTAAAAAACTTAGCATGGAAAATTGTAAACCAAGAGATACCCGTGTTTCTAAAGGAGACAAATTCAGTCTCAATTAATGCCCCAAAATGATATAGAAGAAAAAGAAATGCAAAAGATTTCCTATGCTTTAGCAGTGGGAAGTCTTATGTATGCACAAGTATTTACGCATCTAGATATTGCGTATATTGTTGGAATGTTGGGTAGATATCTAAGAAAATTCGGGATTGGATCACTTGATAACAACCAAAAGAGTCATGAGGTATCTTAAGAAAACAAAACATTACATGCTCATATATCGGAAATTAGATTAACTTGAGATCATTGGGTATTCTGACTCCGATTTTGTTGGATGTCAAGATAGTCGTTGATCCACTTCTGGCTATGTCTACCTACTTGATGGAGGAGCTATTTCTTGGAAAAGTGCTAAGCAGACATTCATAGCTTCTTCCACTATGACAGCTGAATTCATAGCTTGTTATGAGGCATCCAATCATGGAATATGGTTGCGGAATTTTGTCACAGGGCTGCGTGTTGTTAATAATATTGAAAGACCACTAAAGATATTTTGTGACAATCAGTCTGCAATGTCATATTCAAATAACAACAAGAGCTCATCTAAATCAAAACATATAGATATCAAGTTTCTTTTTGTGAAAGAAAGAGTTCAGAGTGGTAAAGTATCAATAGAACATATTAGAACAAACTCCACGGTTGCAGATCTGCTTACTAAAATTTTACCACCCAAGGTCTTTCATAAGCATGTTGCTCATCTGGGTGTTATATCATTTGATGATATATTACTTTAGTGGGAGTTTGTATTGAACTGTAGTATTTTGGCTTAAGATTGACTCTATTTTGGTATATTGGTGATCTCATAAGGTTGGACCAGTTGAAAATAAAAATGTTTAGATCAAATCACATGTAATTTTCATGCTACACATCTATACTTGATCTATATCATTTAATTATGTTGGTGTATATGACAATGGAAGGTTTAGTTATGTTCAATATGACGAAAATTACCTTGATCCTATTAACATTGATTAATGGACGAGATTGTTATTTTAGAATAATGACATATGTTTGGAGCTTATAAAGTTATATAATTATTTTGTGTATATATTAAGTCCAAGTGGGAGATTGTTGAAAATTGGACATAAATATATACACGAATTAGGAATTATATCATATATTATTATATATAAGATTGGCTAAATTAAATTGATCTACTAAAGTTAAGAGTTATGAGCCATAAATTAAAGTTTAAAATTCAATGTGAAAAGTGTGGAATTCAATGTGTAAATACCATTTTCATAATTTCTTTTTTGGAGAGGTAGAATTGAAATTATAAAACCTAGGCTACAAATAAGAAAGTTATGGTCCCTGAATTCATATTTGGTTTTTGTTCTAATATCCCATTGTCCAGAACTTTGGTTTAGAAAACTAGTCTTGAATTTTGAAGATCCAAAACCTAAATAGTCAAGACTTAATTTCTTTATGGCTTCAGGTACGTTTTCGTTATTTTATTTATCTAGTTTATTTCTCTTGATAATTTGATATGAAGACAATCCAAGTTTATGGCTTTAGTTTATTTTTAACGACCTCGGCTAAGTTCCGTTAGTAATTGAGTTGAGCAGAGCTTGAGTCCCCTCAGTCAAGCTCACTTGGGAGTTCTAGCTAGGCATGGAGAGGAAGTCAAGTCAAGCCGGGTGCAGCTGGGCTCAACTTTTTTCTTTCTCTGATTATTAGAGTGATAATCAGTTATAAATTCTTACAATTAATATGGTTGTAAGCCCAATCAGGTCTTATTAAGGGCAAGTTTAAAATTTTAATAATAAATAATTACCATTACTTGTGTACATATAGTTGTTGTCTTACAACTAATATTGGTTGTAAGACCTTCCACTAAATATTTCTCTTGTTATTATATCTTTATGATTTGTATCCATGCGCTAAATTTGAGCGGTATTTGGTGTCCTACGCTGTCCAGCTATCTCTTTTGGAGTCCATTCCTACACTAGTTTCAGTTTAAAACAACTTTTCTAATTTAGGTCAGATACATTTTTCCTATTTGATTTAACTATTATCTCCAACATATGACCACGAAAAATTTGCCTACCTTGTGTGTCACAATATTTGTACCGTAGCATTCTATTAATGTTAATTTCAATGTGTATATTTTGATGGATCATGTGCGTCCCGAAAAATTAGTTGCTTATGACGTGGTATCATATGCTAAAACTTTAATCTTTTGTATCTTTTGGTTTGATGTAAAGAGTGGTATGTTGTGTATAGGCCCGATTCAAATAATATAAACTCTTGGGGTTAATTATCGCTGTTGATTAATGAAATTGAAGATCCTAATCATACTCTCAATAATATATTAGATTTTAACCCGATATGTATTAGATGCGAGACAAGCTTAATTTTAGGGGATGTTACATTTCATCTACTTTAATGAAATTCTGTCATGAAAATTTCTTACCATGACTCTTAAATATATCATTATCCATCCAAGATGCTCTTAGGTTTATTTTAATACCACATATCAAGGCCCGGCCTAATTAATATAAATTTTTTAGTTATTTCTTTAAAAATAATTAATTAAGTTGAAATTCTTAAATATATCCCCACTAGAATTTTTGATCTTACCCCAATTAATATGGCATGTAAGTCTAACTTAACTTTGGGACGTTACACGTTGTCTTTTTTTAAAAAAAAGTTCCTATATGTAGCCACTGTATATCTAATCTATATATACAAAAATTAGAGAGTTTGATCTCCATTTCTCTCCACTCTACATTGAAATGAGAGCTTGAAATCGAAGTAATTTTTCTATTTTGGATGAGAGCTTGAAGTCAATTGCATTTATAGCTCGCGCATAATGCAGAGATGTAAACAAAGTTTAAATAGGAAAATCCTGAAAAAAAAAATTAACATATAATATATGCTATTCAACTATGACTTCCCAAGTTCACTAAATTGTGAATGCCATACAAAATATAAACATGATTTTTTTATAAACATTGCCACCCAAAGTTCTAAGCATGGCAGCTGATTTAGCTTTGAGTACTTGGTTTACCTTGAAAAAAGTCAATCCCAGCTCCCAATATGACTTAGTATTTATACTGGTTACCAAGTCGATCACACTCTTACAAGGACCTGACGAGGATCCTTTGATCACCCCTCTTTGATTTTTTTTATATTTGCATTTATAATCATATATGTTATTATTATTATTATTTTGTTATCGTTTACATTTTTCAACTAACAATATATTTGACATTTGTTTGAGCGTTCGTCAACTGGTTTTAGCTGCATATAAGGTGCCCGTATGTTCTGTTGATGTAGTTGTATTTGCGATTATCTTAATGTAAATATATGCTGCATTTTTTTTCATCACTAGTAAATATTTCAACGGTTGAAATAAAAATGTTTTAAATTCAATTACAACGTGGGTAAGTTCTATCTTAATTATTTGCTATCATAGCTTAAAAACTTAGGATTTTAAGATTCGGAAAAAGGGCTTTTTCTTATGTATTCCTTTTTACCTTTTTTTTTTGCTTTTACTGTTTTTTCTTTTTTCTTTTTTCTGGGTGCCTATTCCTGGTTATTGATTTAGTTTTTTTTTTCCTGGTTATTGATTAACTTCCTATAATATGGGAAAAGCACATTCTGGTTGCACACCGGACACCCCACCGCATGTAAAGCTAGATCAAGAAACAAGGACGTCAATTTTTTGAACGCTAAGTTGTCCTTTTGGCTCTTCAATGTCGACCGGAAATTTATGTAATGGGTGCAAGACAAACAACTTGGTTGAATGTTGAACTTGTACAACTAGCCTGCTGACTTTTAGAGAGAACCTGCCAATTATCATAAATTGCGCACACAATGTTAACTCATCAACAACAGCGATTGGAATTTGCTGACAAAAAGTTGCGGAGAAAAAAAACTAAGAAGCAAGCGGCTCACCAACCGATTCAATATAGTACATGAGAGTGCAAAAAATTATGTAATGGCGTGTCTTATAATCCCTTGCTGAGATCATGACACAAAAAAGAAGTCGGCCATCTCTATAATTTCATAAAAAACCCACCACACAGTCGATGGGTATTGACATCTTGAGATGGAAAAAAGGATAAAAAAAAATTGAAGTGTGTTGGTGTAACTTGTGTCTAAAATTTGCTTCTATGCTGCATGAATTCGTTTATTCTTTGCAAGGCGACTTCAAGCGTTTGTTGGCTCATGTTGGCAAAGCAAACCCGGAACCAACCTGCCTCAGAGCAATGGCAAGAACTGCCCGGCGATATGTTCAACTTCACTTCATTCAATATCAAATTCCAAAGCTTCATCTCCCCTTCCTTAGTGGGCTCTTCAAGCAAGGGGCTCAAATTCATCCAACAAAACAGCCCAGCATTCCCTTGCAAGCACTCTATCCCAGCCTTCTTCAAACCATCCACCATTGCCCGGTGCCTCTTCCTCAACCTCTTCCTATTAGTCTCAATGTACTTCTTTGTGAACTCCACATTCGAGAGCATAGACGCCAAAAAATGTTGGGTCTGGGAAGACACCAAGCTAAAGCTAGACATCCTCCTAGCCGTGGTCACCACCTTGTCATCATAAGAGTAGATTGCACCCACTCTAAACCCGGGTAGCCCAAGATCCTTGGAGAGGCTATAAACAATATGGACTCTTTGGAAGTCATGGCAGGTTTGTGGGTTTAGCAGCTCGGCCACGCTGGTGAACTCGCCGGAGGAGAAGACAGAGCCGGAGTAGATCTCGTCGGAAATGAGATGAATGTTCTTGGTGGTGACAAAGGCTAGTATCTCTTCTAGGACCAGGCGTTCGATGGTTGCGCCTAGTGGGTTCGAGGGGTTGGTGATGAGGAGGCCTTTCACTCTAAGGTTGCTGGCCATGGCCTCTTGGTATGCCATCTCCAATGCGTCCGTGGTGATTTGGAAGTTGTTGCAGCTATGGCAGTGGACGGGTACGATGTTCACCCCTGTTCTCCACCTTAGGTCTCTGTCGAATCTGTTCAAGGGCTCCAACATTAAATATGTACAACTTGTAGTTGTATGGGAATCAGAACTACATCAATCATGAAATGGTATGATGTAATTTTTTGTTGTGGGTTTGTGTTTGTTGATTGCTGTATGTGTATAGTACTACCAATGGTGATTAATTGTTACATGCAATCACGTACCCTGGATAGTATGGGGCTGGGATTAACAAGGCATCTCCGGGGTCGGCTAATATGAATGTTATCAGCTCATTGGCAGCAGTTGCACCGGCAGTGAGGACTATTCTCTCCGGGTCGAATTTCACCTTTCCTCCTCTGATTTGCTCCATGAAACTTGCCATTGCCTGTGTTGAAAAATGTTGGGTCGTTTTGTTCAGGGGCCATATCTATATATTAACTTAGGTTATGGTGAATTGAATGGTGTGTGTGTGTTATAACATGACACCATTGTATAAGAGGTGAACCAACCTTTCTGAAAACCTTGAGTCCATGGTAGTCTTGGAACAAGGCGTTTTCTCTAAAACTCGAAAGCCCACTTCCCCACTTGGATGCTCCTGGATTTTGCTCCATGTACTCCTCAAGTAAGTCAAATGAAACCTGCTCATGACAAAAGTGCAAAAAATGAGCTATGCATCCTTAATGATCCCTTGTAATTTCACGTTCACTGATTGTCGCCTTTGAAGTCTTACTTGGTTCTCTGCCAATCCCATCTGTATGACTCCAGATGGATTTCCCACAACATCATATGGGTCTTCATCATATGCCCTCCAACCAGCAAAGTATGCAGAGTCCTCTCCATGCATATCTGATGTTGCAAGCTCTGATAAGGCTACACATGGTTTCCGGAAGTTAGCTGCCATATATGAAGATGACCCAATTCAGACAAAGGGGCGGGGTAACAGATTTTCAGAAAAGAGAGAAGAAATTAGTCGTCCAAATGCTATAACAAAGGATGTTCCTGCAATTCCTCAATGGAAGCCTCTATATATATACATCAATTGTCCATGTTCAAAGATGTCACACCCGTTCTTCCAAATATATGTCACGTATAAACTAATAACATGTATGACCACGCAAAAAGGCAATGATTGGCTGCTCAGTGTTAGCAAATCCGAACTTGTTCTTGACAAAAAAGGTGTTTTATCCTTTCAGACAGCTGTTTGCTCTTGTCATTCATCACAGGCTTTTGTTTATCCAATCTCCTCGAGATCTCCTAATCAAATATGAAAATACGGTGGTTGATGATATTGGGTTGTTTAACGAGCTTTTCCTTTGGCATTCACTTCTTTTATTTTCCTCCATTTCTATATTGATTTCTTTTTTTCACCTATGATAGTCATGAGATCATAAGATGGAAACTAATTAGCACCTAATTTCCAATGTTTGATCAATGATTTATCAGGTACGAAACGATGATAATGCCCAACTTTCAGCAGTAGTCAAAACCATTAAGACTATGATGACCCATCTCAGATGCAATATTCCAGTCATAAACACCTGCAACAACAAAAACAGAATGATGCCTCCTTATCTTCAACATCTTATAAACAATTGACACTTGTAAAAAAAACCCATTATTTTTCCGGTGTTAACGAGTGTTATCTTCTTGTTTAAGCTAGAAAATATCCACGTCAATTTGATATTGGACTTCTTGGAGGAGGAGTAGCCTTAGAGAACACACAATGTAATTTATTGGCATGGGTTTCTCATGCAAAATCAAGCGTGTGGGTATGAAGTTCACCATGAAATTTGTTTGAAGAAAAACTTCTACTATCAATAAGGAGAATTGGTATTCGGAGCCGACAACTACACATTAAGAAAAATGGATCCAATTGAAGTGAGGTTACACTTTATAGTACGCGTTCTTACTTATTAACTGTCTACATGTATATATGGTACAACAAGTTCTCGGTAAGCTGCAACCAAATATATATTATTTTGATCAGGTATTAATATTTGAGTGATGATATAAACTAAGGGGGCCTTTGTACAACTACAGTATGATCTTATCAAAGGAGAGAAGAGAAGGGACCGCCATTATTGGTTGCAAGGCATAAGAAGAAGGATTGAATAATATATGGCCTCATGATCCGCTAGGATACTCCCATTGTAGTTAATTGAATGCATTCTTTTTTCCAATGCCAGTGCATGCAATACACAGCAAACTCTTTGAATATTTCATCAATGACAATGTACTGTTTCTCAGAACAACGGTTATTGACCTCATTTACAGTGTTTCTAATGCCAATCTCATCCTATGAATAAAAGCTTTATACAGCCGCGGGTGTGTGCCAGGCTGTGCAGACAAAGTGGCCCGCTTAGACGGCACCACAACGTGGCGGCCTTTTATTGGTGCCATTGGCATGCACACTTCCAGAGGCACAATCACGGGGTGCAATTTGGGGTGAGCTTAATTTGGTCTAACTGACCAAACCAACCCGATGCTAGTTTGGTTTGTAGTTTGGTTGAAATCGAAAATTAATTAAACTTAATTTTGTCGATTTTTGATCGAAACCACTTAATCCAAGTTAACCAATCAATGAAATTTTTTTTATCCACATCGCTTTCTTTTTTAAATGTTGTACATTTGACTTATGTATTTCTAGTCATTATGATATATATCAAATGTTTATAAAATTTTTATTTAATTTAATTTGTTAAAAATAATTTATTTATTGAGATAGAAATTTAATATATTATATATTATTTATCTATTACACAATATCCTAAATTAGAACATTATTTGCATAATATTTCATAATAATTTTGTAATTATAATTAAATGTGTGCTAACAATTTTATATTTTATAAATAAAACTTGAAAATAATTAGAATAAACAATAAAAATGAATACTATTAATGATAGAAAATATAAATTATTATTTTAGTTACTTTAGTTAAAACCAAACCAAATCGAATTAGTTCAGTTTGGTTGGGTTATTAATTATAATTTATTTTTTGTTTAGTTAACCAAATTACTTCAATTTGGTTAATCGGGTAACGAGTTTAGTTTGGTTTTACCCAAATTGACCAAATGATCAGCCTAGGTGCAATGAAAAGTTTTCTTATTATCGGAATTAGTTTTTTATCACTACAATTATATTAATTGAGATTGCTTAATATGAACAATAGCTGAAATAAAAATATCAACGTACAAATTTAATCATCCTTGTACCTAGGACACATATATAGCCATATTTTTTGTGACTTGAAAAAGTTTGTACTTATCATCCAACCGATCTTGTTATAAACCAAGGACTCGTATGAAATGTAACCATTGGCAATTGTTGATATTAATTATTTTTTAATGTATAACATACTAGCTTGCAAGTCCAAGACATGACCCACATAGCTAACCTATTTTCCAAACAGATAGCATCATTGAATTAAATGGATTATTTAATAATTTTATAATTTGATTTTGGAAAAGGAACAGATAAGGGGCCGTCTGGAGAATGTAATAAAAAATTGACGATAAATCCGACCACAATGACCGATTTGATTATTTTCATGCATATTAACATTTTTTACATGTAAAATTTTACAAGTTACAACATAGACGAGGTGAGCACTTCTCAATACAAAGAAATAGGACAAACATTCCTTTCCACATTATATATTCATTCGAAGTGATATCATGAAAATGCAAACGATCAATTAATCCTTTATAATGGCTAAAACCGTCAATTTTTTTTTAAACGGGACCATTTACTATTAATTTATCCTTGTTGATGTCTGATCCCTAATTTTGTTTGGACATCAATCGATTATACATTTAGTTCGAGCAGTACTGGTCAACCGAAATAACCAATAATTAGCTCAATAAATTGCTCACGCAAAATACTATAGGTGATAATATGGTAAAGATGATAATTAAACCTTAAAAAAATCTAGTAGTCACAGCATATAATGATTGTATAATATCCATTGTGATGTAAATGGTGAGATAGGGAATGGTTACAACTTTATAAAAAAATAACTCTTTTCTCCACATTTATTTTTACATCTTATCTTTACAATTTCAATCCCGGAGAAAAACTATAGAATTTTTTTATGTTATTAATTTTCTAACTTTTCTTCTTCCCGAAAATGTTTATTAATCTTAAAATGGTGAGAAAAATTTCTCCTCTTTTCCAGCATGAAAAAAAGTTTAAAAATTAGGGCGTTCTTGTTAAAAGTTTCAAATAAAAAAATACATCTAACCTTTTTCTCTATTAAAAAAATGAGCGTGGAGAAAACGCAGAGAAAAGTTGTTAGGCTCTTTGGGCTCCCAACCAAGCTCTAATATCACTATTAGTCCTTTTGGGCTTCCAAAAGGACTTGGAATAGGTGTCACCGGCCCCTCTTAATCCAAAAGTTACTTAAAAAGACTTGCAATAGGTGTTATCGGGCTCTCTTAATCTAAAAATTAACTTAAGGAATAAGGCTTTCCTATTAACTTATATACAATTCACCAACATCAGCCATGACCGATGTGGGATAAACCCAACAATTCCCCTACATCGGACATCTCCGACATCATCCACGACCAATGTAGGATAAACCCAACAACTCCCTTTTACATATCGGGCGTCCCCGAATCCATCATCGCCTGACACCCACTTCTCCTCAAATCATTAGGTGAAACCCATGAAGGCATCCCCGACTTCATCCATGACCGATATGAGATAAACCCAACAACTCCCCTTCACACATCGGGCATCCCCGAAACCACTCCCTTCAAATCATTAGGTGTAACCTATGAAGGCATCCCCGACATCATCCACGACCAATGTGAAATAAACCCAACAACTCTCCTTCACACATCGGGCATCCCCGAAACCATTATCATCTAAGACCCACCCCCTCTCAAATCAATAGGTAAAACCCATGAAGGAAACTCTGACATTTGGCATAGGCAAACACCAAATCTCTCAAGATCGTAACTTGGCTCTGATACTATATTTTGGGCCCTTCGGGGCCCCAACTAAGCTCAGATACTACTTCTTGGGCCCTTTGGACCCCCAATCAAGCTCTGATATTACTGTTAGGCAATTTGGGCCCGCAAAAGGACTTGTAATAGGCGTCACGTGCATCTCTTAATCAAAAAGTTAACTTAAGGAATAAGATTTTTCTATTAATCTATATACAATTCACTAACATTATCTACGACCGATGTGAGATAAACCCAACAACTTCCCTTCACACGTCGGGCGTCCCCGACATCATCTACGACCGATGTGGGATAAACCCAACAAAAGTATATACTACATTTTTTTTAATGTGACCCTTTTTTTGTAGTGTAAGAGGTCATGCTCATAGCATAGTTGCAGGAATCGGCCGATTTAAATCGGCTCGGGAGCGATTCATGCCGATTTTACCGTCGAATCGGTCAAGGCAAAATCGGGAGTGGAATCGGCCAATTCACCCCGATTTTGACCGATTCAAAATTAGTTCGGAATCGAGGTGAATCAGGAAAAATTGGTTTTTATTGATAAATTACCAAAATGCCTTAGGTATAATATTAATTCAATTATTTAAGTATATGTCAAATTGGAATTGAAATTTAAAAAACCTAAAATTACCCTAATGGCAGCGACGGCAAGCGGCGATGGTTGCGATTGGGCGTGGGGGGGTTGGGTTG
>JAVDBV010083541.1:0-10429 GCA_032619315.1 Piper longum | reverse complement strand
CCCCCCCCCCCCCCCCCCCCAAGAAAGGTCGATAGTAATTTTGTAATAAAAATTTGACCCGCTTTTGATACGAGTCAATATTATGAAATAAATATTAAAAATAATTTAAAAAATAAAATACCATAAAATAAAAACTTAAGACTCTCTCCCACTTGAGTCAATATTACAAAATTAATTTTTTTAAAAAATAAAATAAAATACCATTAAAATTGATTTTATATTTTTAAAATTTATTTCATAATATTGACTCGAGTCGGGATCAAGTCAAGTTTTTATTACAAAATTATTTTATTTTTTAAAATATAATTTTGTAATAAAAACTTGGCTCGATCCTGATTCGAGTCAATATTACGAAATAAATTTTAAATAAAATGAAATAATTTCATAATAAAAACTTGACTCGATCTAGCGTGGATAAGTAATGCCACTTTATGTGATATGTCATCATTTGACGGAAAAAGTTAAAGGAGTTAAAGAAAAGTTAACGGAGTTAGATAGCAGGGGTGTTAAGTGATGAATTTTGAAAGTGAGGGTAGCTGGGTGATATTTTGGGTTGGTTGAGGGGTGTCAAGTGATATTTACTCCCCAACCTAATTACGATAAGCCTAATTATTTCTACAAGGCTCATCTGCTTGTGGAGGTTTGTAGAAAAAATTAAATTTCTTGTTTGCTTTTGACAAGATTGCTGAGAAGAGTTCAACCAAATTTCTACTTCTTAAATTTGATGGAGGTAATTTTTTTACGTGAAAAGTAAAGATTCATGTCATATTGGTGAAATATGACTGTGTTGTTACTCTTAAAGGCAAAGATCAGAAACTAGAAAATATGATAGATGCATAATTCACTGAAAAAGATGAGATTGTTAAGGCTAATATTTTATTAGCCTTGGATGATAAGGTGTTATTCAATGTACATACTATTGATACAATGACAAAGGCTTTGTGGGATAGTCTTCATAAAATATATGAACACAAGTTCTTAATAAGTAAGATTTTTCTAAGGAGACAATTGTATAATTTGAAAATAAAGGATAAGATTTCTATTCATAAATACTTAAATGTGTTTAATAACTTGATGAATGACCTGTTGGGAATAGGTATAAAGGTTGATGAGGAAGAACAAACTACCTTACTTCTCTGTTCAATGCCGGACTCATGGGATAATTTAATTATGAGTTTGAGCCATATTTCTGAACTTGACTTAAACTCTATTACTGCATCACTATTATCAGAGGAGCTAAGAACAAAGTCATCAATATCAACTTCATCTTCAGGGGAGCAAGTCTTGATTTCTGAGGAGAGTAAAAGTGGGTTTAAGCGAACAAATAATGAAAGAAAGGAGGTAAGGTGTTTTTATTATAACAAAATTGGTCACATAAAAAGGTATTGCAGGAAAATTAACACAGGATATGTAACATGACAAGGAAAAGGACAAAGAATAACAAAATAAAGATGTCAATTCTATTGATTATGAAAATGACTTGGTACTTATTATTTCTTGTAATGATGGGTGCTTTCGTAAGATACTTAATTCAAGTTGAATTGTAGATTGTGGAGCTTCCTTTCACGCAACATTGTATAGAGAGCTCTTCACTACCTATAAATCATAAAATATGGGACTAGCGAAAATGAGAAATGGTGACACATCACATGCTATTGGTATGGGAGACGTGCATATGGTAACTAATTTGTGTCACAAATTATTTTTGAAAAATGTGAGACATATTCCAAGCTTGAGGGAAAATATATTGTCTTTGGGCAAGTTGAATGATATTGGTCATAGTTCTTAATTTGTTAGAGGAATATGGAAGTTATTCAAAGAAGCACTTATCATTGCAAAAAGAAAAAAATATGGCAGTTTGTATAGAATATTTGTTTGATATGTCAAGAGTGAAAGTATTTTGATGGGTCTTCTAAGCAAGTATGGAGTCGACGGGTTGGTCATACTGAGGTAGAAATGGAATTTGATAATAAAATTCTTGGTAATGATCATACTCATGATAAAAAAGGTTGATGTCAAGTTAGAAGATGAAAATGAGATATTTTCCGAAACTCGAGTAGATTGGTTAGTAAAAATATTTGAAGAGAAGTTGATTTTAAATGATGAAAAGCGATGTCGTAATTCTTTCCCCAAGAGAGTGGGGGAGATGTGCTAGAGTTTTAATCAGGGGAGATAAAAGAGCATTCCACATGAGTCGAAAGGGGAGAAGTGTTGAGATATTTTCCTCCTCATGTGATGACGGTCGGCAAGCGGTCAACAAGTGGTACAGAGTAGAAGATTTTTTCAAGAAATTTTTGAAATTTTCACATGGGGTGAGAAATGGAGATTGGAAGGGTTGTATTTCTTTCCCATGTGAAAGATGGTGAAACCAACTTAAGTGTGTTTTGTATGATTTGAGAGGGGAGAATTATCAGGTCATTCATCATACGATGAATGGGAAAAGAGATGCAACTACATAGAGAATTGTAAAGACATGGAGTTATTCTAAGATGTACGTGTGGTATCAGAACTCATGGAGATTGGAATGGTTGTATTTCTTTCCCATGTGAAGGATGGTGAAACCAACTCAAGTGTGTTTTATATGATTCGAGAGGGGAGAATTGTCAGGGTCCTTCATCATACGATGAATGTGAAAAGAGATGCAACTACATAGAGAATTGTAAAGACATAGAGTTATTCTAAGATGTACGTGTGGTATCAGAACTCACAAGTACTTACAAGTCAAGCTATGTTTCTAACAAATATTGAAACAAGTTGATAACTTCGGGAAGTTAACAATATGAAGTTCTTTTGCAAGTTAAATAACAATGATAATACCTTAGAGTTATTTCTATTGAGTTTGAAAAGAAAGAAAGAAAAATAAAAATCAGTCGGGAGCCCACTTTTTCATACACGAGTTTTTTCGATCCAACGGTCTAGGGACACCTGATAATTGGCCTGAAAGTTGAGGACAGCTTCTTACGTGGTATTTGATAAGTTATATTTGTTCAATATAGGTCTCTTTTTTATCCTAATATACTATAACTATATTATATAGGTTTTTCTCTTAACTAATTTATATAGACCTCTTTTTTATCTTAACAAATTGTAATTTATTAGTATTGTCTATATAAAATTTTTTAATTTAACAAAAGAAAAAGAAAATGATAAAATTTTAAAAAAAAATTACAACAATAAAATTTAAAGCACTTATACTATTACCAAGTCTCCATTCTTCACGAGGATCACAAATCCCAATCGAAACGTCTATCATTCAATGTATTCACCATTCAGATCGTTCTACAAACTCACACTCTCTGGTAGAAATTGGGAGAAGAGTGCCAAAAACCAAATATCTAATAACACCTACAGATGAACACAAAAGGGACGGCAAGATTACGTATTCAGACCCATGAACTAATTCCCCAACGTTTTTCTCGGCCAGGCATGAACCACGAGCCATGCTTCTCTTTCAATATCGGCATGAATACATCTCCATCGGCTATAGTATTACGATCCTTGTGGATGTGAGACCTCCACACTTCACTCTCCCATTTATTGCCCAGTCACGTGTTGTGAACTAAATCTTTTTTATCTGCATGCAAATTACATGTTGTCAACCACATTCACAGAATTTGACTTTGAAATTATGAAATAAAATCGACCAAAGATTTGAGAATTTAAATAAGGTTAATTGTCGCCGCACAGCCAATTGCGATTCGACTCGTAGGCTCTATTGAAAATAATAAATTTACCTTTCATGATGTTATGAATTTTCTGTGGTTTCCGTGATCAAATTAGAGATTACCAAGGAATCATGTGTATCACTGAACATGGAGTCGTCGAATACACCCCTAGCATGTGAAATGGATACAGGAGGATGTTGAGATTAATTATGGGCACAACCTCGCCGTTGTACCAATAATAACTTTTTGATCTTGGTTAGTTTGATCAACACGAGAAGTTAATAGTTTTCATGATCAGCGTGGTTTTGCATCATACACCAAAATAAATTATTATAAGTTACTGTAAATATGATAGGAAGATACAAGGACGAATCTGAAGGGAAGAGAAAAGAACTTAGTAATTAGCTTTAATCAAGTTGGTAACTGTTACATCGTTCTATGTAACATCAAGACTAGAGGTTGCGTGAGGACATGCATTTAGGCATCCATTAAATTAGTCGAGTTCAATGAACAAAATGACATTAATATCACCAAGTCTTCCTTTGATAGAACGGACCCATATATTCCAATTTCCAATATAAAATGATACGACGGAGCTATCACCAAAACAACAGCTCATGCATATATTTACTAGCATAAGATTATTAATTAGCATTAAATCAATTTTCACACCTAATGAAAGTTAACAAACTAACAAGTAAGGAGAATAATAATCTTTTACGCCGTATTCAAATGAAATAAGCAACAGAAAATTTGTAGATGCTGGCCCGCTAATTTGGATGTACTCTTTGATCACCGTAATTATATGGGTCACCATGTTTTTTGGTGTTCAAATTAATAATCTTATTGATTTGATGAAAGTTATGAAAAATTATAATAAGACATCTATTATATGAAGTGGAGATAAATAACTTAAATTATTAAGATTATTATTATTTTTTCTAGAAAATATCATTAATTGGTGTTATTATTAAATAGAAAGCACTAAAGTAATTTTAAGATATGCATTAAGGCCAATTATGTTATACCCGAGGCACTTATTTTATTCACCAAATTTATATTAATAAGATGGGGTTATTCGTCTAAAAATGTTGGGATAGAGCATGGTAACTCTGTAATAGTAATAACAACAATAATAATAATAATACTTACCATTTAAAACTTTGATTATTATGGATGTAAAAATTGGAAATTTTATCAAACTTGGTTTATTTTGCATAATTTCATTTATTAAAAAAAGTTATCTTATTGTCATTAATATGTCACTTGATCTATAAAGGATTTATTTTGATAATTTATTGTGTACTGAAATAAAAAATTTAAAAAGTCGTAAGAGAAAACATTGACGACATTCTTTTATGAAAATGAGAATAAGAATATGTGAAATAATTTTTTTTTCCTTTTAATGAAAGCTAGAGTGTTTTTTCATTATTAATTTGAACAAAATGTAAATCTTTTATCCTAATAGAGACAAGGAGAATACAAACATTTTCCCTCAAATAATTAATGCAAAATTAGTCACCATAATCTTTAAATATTGGAAATACGAAATGTATATGCATGGGTGCCTCGATTAAATACTTATTATTATTATTATTATTATTATTATTATTATTATTATTATTATTATTATTATTATTATTATGTATATAACAAACAAAGACATAGATTGAAAGTGTAGCACCTTGTCTCCCCCAACTCCTTGAGCTCCTCTTTGTCTTCTTCTTCTCCTCCCCCATGGCCGCCGTCCAACTCAAGTTCTGCCGCTTCTCCGCCGCCGCCGGCCTCCGCCAGCCGGAGAGGCTCCGACCCAGATGCCGGGCCTCCCTCCCCGTCCGCTGCTCCGCCGAGTCGCCCGCCGCCGGCGCCGCCGTGGAGGCTGACTTCGATGCAAAGCTGTTCAGGAAGAACCTGACCAGGAGCAAGAACTACAACCGGAAGGGGTTTGGGCATAAGGAGGAGACTCTGGAGCTCATGAGCCAGGAGTATACTAGTATGATCACTGCAAAGCTCGTTGATTTTTCTGTTTTTTTTTAAGTCTGTTTTTTTTTTAATGAATCTTCGCAGATGGGCATTCGTGTTTTTGAGCTTCTAATGATTGAAGTGGTTCTTGTTTTGATAAAAAAGATTTATCTTTGTGCGTGTTTGTTCGACAAACTTTCCGCTTTCTCTGTTGTAGATACGAGCATTTGATTTGTTGTGTAAACATGTAATGCATGCATGAAAAACTATATTTTTTGTTTGGAGCTATTTCTTGTGTCTTAATATTATGAGCCTCTTTTTTTGTTGGAGTTTTCACTCAATTGGTTGATTGTAATTGTGAGAAATCAGGTGATGCTATAAGATTTTTGAAGGAATTAGGTGAAAAAGAGACATCTTTGAGCATTTTTGTTTGACGAAGCTTCTGCTTTCTGTGTTGTAGGCCAGCTTTTGATTTATCCCGCAAAGATATGATATATGCATGAAAAATTGTTTCGCTTGTTTGGAGCTATGTCTTGTGTACTAGATATGACAAGCCTTTGCTTTTGAGTTTCTGCTCAATTGATTGTTTGTGATTGTGTTGAATTAGGTCATGTTATAAAGACTTTGAAGGATAATGGAAATCAGTATACCTGGGGGACTGTCACAGTAAAGCTGGCAGAGGCTTATGGATTCTGCTGGGGAGTTGAACGGGCTGTGCAGATTGCATACGAGGCGAGGAAACAGTTTCCGAATGAGAAGATCTGGATCACCAATGATATTATTCACAACCCCACTGTTAATAAGGTTCAAAATTTTAAAGCGTTGGTGGAAATTTTAGATGGTATTGGACAAGAAATTTTGAAGTTGGAATGAATTTAGGAAGTTAAGATAGTTTAGACTATCTTTTTCGGTTTTGATTTTAGCTAGAAATGCTAGGTTTATGATGACACAAATATATGCAGCCACCTGAATAATTGTGTTTACTGTCCTGTTTAAGAACATTTAACTAAAGCCAAATCTTGATTGAATTGGCTTTTCAAATGCTTATATTTGGATTTGGGCTAATACCTCCCCAGATGGTCAAATATTTCTTCAGTTTTTGCACTTATATATTTCTTTTTTCTACACATGTTGTAGAGGTTGGAAGAGATGGATGTCAAACTCATACCTGTTGAGACTGGTAAAAAGAATTTTGATGTTGTTAACAAGGGAGATGTGGTAATTTTGCCCGCTTTTGGAGCTGCAGTGGAAGAAATGTTGACATTGAGTGAAAAGAATGTACAAATAGTTGACACAACTTGCCCGTGGGTATCCAAGGTAACATTTTAGACATTTGTAATCATTTTATGCAAGTTTACTTAAGTTTTATTTAGCTATGTGTTTATTTTATGGAAGGTTTGGAACAGTGTTGAGAAACACAAGAAGGGGGATTATACCTCAATTATTCATGGTAAATATTCACATGAAGAGACCATAGCAACTGCATCTTTTGCTGGAAAATATGTCATTGTGAAGAATATGACTGAGGTGTGTGCTTTGAGATGGGTTTGCAGTTGTTCTTTATCCACATTTTATCTTCTCTGAAATTGTGTATGATTCCATATCTGAAAGGCTTCCTATGTATGTGATTACATTCTTGGAGGTCAACTTGATGGTTCTAGTTCAACAAAAGAAGAGTTCCTTGAGGTCTTCTTCCATCCCTCTTTTCAGTCACCTTCTTTTCTTGCCTTCAATGCTTTTCTTAGAAGGTGATGTTTGTCTTGTTTCTCAGTAAATATGGAAAATCTTTGCTGTTTGTGTTTTCAGAAATTTAAGTATGCTGTTTCCAAGGGATTTGATCCCGACTCAGATTTGTATAGGGTAGGCATAGCTAACCAAACTACTATGCTTAAAGGAGAAACAGAAGAGATTGGTGAGGATTTGAGCCCTTGTACGCCATTTTTTTATGTGCAATTGTTTCTTGTAAGTGCTGATATTGATGCTTGCTAATCCACCTGCAGGAAAACTTGTCGAGAAGGCTATTATGCGCAAGTATGGTGTAGAAAATATAAATGATCATTTTGTGAGCTTCAATACAATCTGCGATGCTACACAGGTAATCACTGTCGTTGGCAACATTATACTGATTGTCGCATTTAATTGTTTCATCTTAGTATTATACACAAAGTTGAAGATATCCTTGGATGACCTTCTGTACTCTCATGAAGATCATCATCTCTTGGAATTATTTGCCTTTTGTAAAACGGCAATCCAGCATTACCTGTTCGTTCATTTATTTTGAATTATCTTTGCAGGAGAGACAAGATGCAATGTTCGAGCTCATGAAAGAAAAGGAGAAGCTTGACCTAATGTTGGTTATTGGTGGGTGGGATTCCAGCAATACCTCTCATTTGCAAGAGATTTCTGAGCTTGAGGGAATCCCATCTTACTGGGTGGACAGCGCGCAAAGGATAGGACCTGGAAACAGGGTCACTTATAAATTGAATGTAAGTTTGTTTTATAGAAAGCCGAACCCTCCAAAATATCTCTTTGGAATGCCAAGTACTAGATTTATAGTCATAATCTTTATTCTTCTGTTTGATGGGACAGCATGGCGAATTAATTGAAGAAGAGAACTGGCTACCCGAAGGACCTTTAACCATTGGTGTTACTTCTGGTGCATCTACACCTGATAAGGTAATTTTTAACAATTCTGGTTTAAAGAACCCTCCCTGAGTATGCTTAGTGTTTGCATTTAGTCAACCAGTAAATGATAAAATATTCTGTGGAGTCATTTTATCTAGATATTCAAATTTCTTTATGACTAAACTGGCCCTAAATCCCACAGGTTGTAGAAGATGTTCTTGCCAAAGTTTTCGAGATAAAACGGGAAGAATCTTTGCAGTTTGTATAAAGAAATTGAAGTTGTGGCTCCTCATATATCATAATCTTCACCATATCTGTATGTGTTCGAGTCATTTGTGAAGAGAGAGACCATTGAAAAACGGTGATATTTATCAAAACTAATACATTTATCTTCGAATGTCTACAGTCATAGCTTAGTTTCATCTGCGTTTGAGGGATCAAAGCTGAAGCTTTAATACATCATAGCATTCACTGTGTAAAATTCCAAGTTACTTGTGAAGAGTGATAACTTTCAAAAGACAGAATCGTTGAATGCCTGCATACATAGCTCTGATTATTGTGTTTATCTATACAACAATAAAGTCTCAAAGAGCTATGTTTTCGCCCTTGCTAGCCATCTGTGATTACCAGTCCCTTACAAATAGACACAAAGATGAAGAACTTGTGTACCAGTCAGAAAGACAATCCGAAACACCAGGCTTTTCCATTGGCTGTTGATATATCACCATTCTGTGCATTGGTCTGACAGTGGCCAACATTCTTCAGTTCTTGGCGATCAAATGCTTGATCATGCATTAAGTTGAACATTTTCCTGGTCTTAGTGCGCTGATAAAAGGCACCATCTTGCTGCTTGGAGCTGATAAGAGCTCAAAGTGAGAACCAGGTAGCATCATTCAAAGCAATCTTCCCGGCATAATCTATGAGACAAATACTATATGCGTTATGCCATACATGATCTTTTACCAACGAAGATGAAAAGAGTAGCTTTTTGTTCGTGTCTCTTTAACTCGTCAAGGTTCCAAACTTCCTTAGAAGCGATGATTTCGGGAACCTGATCAAGTAGACGATTTACCTCACTAGAAAATTCAATTTTTGCTCTATTTGTCTTTCCTCCGACTACAACTGTTGTACCGTTTTGCAGAACCCAGATCTGAAAGAAGACAAAATAAAGTAATCCTTAATACTAATAAAAAAACATTACCTTACAAATTAATGGCAAATGTTAGAGAGAAGAAGAGCAGTAGAGTAATAACCTGTGAATGAGATAAATAACTGAGCAGGTAGTGTGCATCAGAGCGCCAAATCCAGCATACACTATTGGCACACCTGGGTCCGTCTGATAAAAGAAATATAGTCAAATCTTAATGGTTGATGAGAGTGTGTAAACAAAATTTTGTTACAAATTCAATTTCTGATATATCTCTTAGGTTTTGTTGATCCTTACCTTCAAATCAAGGCCACTGCTATCAATAGCATCTTCAATAATAATCTTTAATCCATCAACTTCAAGAGGAAGATTTGAACCAGGCCGACGAACTCCAGCAAACTTTCCATCTTTGTCTTCCAATACAATTGACTGTAAATCACGGGCAAGCATTGATCTAAACAAGAATATCAACTAAGTAGTCAGCCACTTTGCCAATATTTTGTCAATGAAAAACAAATTTTGCAAGCACAACAAGTACGCACATTCCTTTTACATTAGGTTCATTTGAATCACCCACTGGGGAAAATGTACCAAAAAGTTTCTTGTCACCATTTATCTGTATATTGTGACTCCTCCATATCTCCATGGGTCATTGTTAGCTTCAGAACTAACCTCCTTACCCTTTCCCATGATTCCTCTGCCTCTACCCCTCCTGTGGTGTGAATTCCTCCTTGTGCTGCGATCCAGAATGAATAATTGGAAACCCTGATGATGAGAACAGGGGGATGCTTGGAGAAGATGAAGAAGGCACCTCTCAATGCAAGCTAACGAACATCCAACTGGATGTTCGGAATGTGACTTGATTAACAAGAAAGACATAATACACAAAACGCCTCCATTCCCTCCTTTTATACCCATTCAAAACCCTCACACACTTCCCTCTTCTCACGTGCTAATTCACAAACAACTAATTCCTAACAATACTCCCCCCAAAAGAAAACTGAACTTGAGGACAAGTTCAGTTTTCTTT